>JAWLRI010000928.1:56203-83029 GCA_034781795.1 Crypturellus tataupa | reverse complement strand
AGACGCTCCTCTTAATGCACCCCAGGATCCCACTGGCCTTCTTGGCCACGAGGGCACACTGCTGCCTCATGGTCAACTTGTCATCCACCATGATGCCCAGATCCTTCTCAGCAGAGCTACTCTCCAGCAGGTTGATCCCCAGCCTGTACTGATGTCTCCCAAAAAAGGAAGGGAAAAAAAAAAATCCAGTTAGCAGCAGGCATTGCCATAGTATCTGCACTCACTACCAAAGAGAAGGGGAGGAAATGGAAGGGAGCAATCCATTCAGCCTGCTCTGCTTTTTCTGTCATTCAAGGAAGAACTATTTGAAAGTTAAACAACGCTTTCTGTAAGCTTAGGTACATGAAAGGTGTTTCCAGCATGACTAGGAAGCAACCTTTGCAACATGGTTTCCAGGGTGCCAGCTGTAATTTCTCCTACATGGCACCTTCAGAAATTTCCAGCTATATTTTATCACAACACCTAGCACTCCAGGGTACAACCACCAAGCTTCTCAGTGCATCTTTAAAACAGTTTGGCCATACAAAGGAGAAGGCTTCGCACTCGTGCGAGAGAGGGGCTGAGACTGGGATATGCTGGCAGCCAGGATCAGCTTCAAGGACCAAGGGAACAAGATCTACATTTCAGGACAGGCAAGAGAGCAAGGAGAGCAACTCAGATGACTTCTGTGATCAAGGGCAGCATCAGGAGGTAGCACAGAAATACATCCGCCAACAGCAGCTTGGACAACCGTGTGAAGGGAAGCAAGATCCTCATGCAGGAAGGGGATTTTGGCTCCCACCTCTCACTACCACTTTAAAAAACATCCCCTTTTGTCCTTCATCCCACAGACAAGAGCAAGGGCATCTGTTCTGAGGACAGCCAGCATCCCGTTCCCTGAAAGCTAGCAGGGAAAGGGCCAGCTTCATTCCTGCCTTCCTGCTTGCACTGCAGCCATCAGCTGCAGAGCTCATGCTCATGGGCAGTGGGTTTTCACATGCCACATAAGCTCTGGAAGCTTTGAGGATGTTCAAGTGCCCTAAAACAGCAGATACTTGTTCAGGTGTTAGTAAGAAACATCAACTATTTACTATTTACTTATTCACTACTTAACATACTATTTAACAACAGTAATTAAAAAAAATATTCAGTATGACATTGAATTACTTAGTGACAGAAAAATAGCATTGCTTATGAGTATATAATCTAAAATGGAACAAGATCTTTCGATGCAGAAGTACTGAAAGTACCAAAACTCTACAAGACATTTAAACACTAGAGTTACTATTTCATCACTCTTGAAAGGCCCGCTGCCTTCATGATCTTATTCAATGTGACATGTATTTTTTTAGTTTACTTTTCCCAGGGCTTGCGGGTCTGGGTATTTAACACAAGGTTTCAAGATACAGTTAACAACTCAGGAGGGCAAATACAGCTTGTCAGGAGAGCTTCTAAACTGAATTTGCAAGAAGTCTATCAACACACTGTGGGCTTCACATGGAAAAATTAGTCCTAACTGTGTTACCTACATTGAAAAAATTTAACAGATTTTCTCCTACAGGCTCTGCACTTTATCAAAATGCCATGTTAAAAAAGTGGATGGATATCTCCATTACTAATCTTATCTCTGTCCCTAACATGTACCACAGTGGAATATTTCTGCAGGAATACTGGGCACAGCTTCACTGTTTGGGCTGGATTTAACTGCTGCTGTGTGTGTGCGCACAGACAAGTAAATCTATGTTTCATTCCATGGCACTTCAAGTAACTAATTATATGCTGCTGAATAATTGAATTGTCAATCACTACTAGGTAACTTATGAACATAAAAGCAAAAAAAATATATATATATTTCTGGAAGAGGTAGACTTAGCTTATGACATTTATTTCCAGGAGGAAAGGAATATTTCGATGGTACTAGAAACAAATTTAAGTGTTTTTATGCAAAATTAGATTTATTCCTGGTGACAGGTCAAGGAGGGGAAATGAACCTGCCCTGAGAAGCCTGACTGGAGTAGTTCTTAGCAGTGACAGGTTTCTATTCGAAAATACCATTAAGGACAAGAAACGCCTTCCTGGGTAAGACTCATGGTCTGTCTAGCCCAGGATTTTCTCTCTGGCCATAGCACTAGGGGATAATGCTCAGAGGAAGGCATCAGCCAGGCTACTGCTCGCGGCACATCCCACCCATATTCCCCCCAGCACCTCCAGCTGCTGTTGTAGGATGTCCCAGAGCACACCTTGGTCTGGTCCTTTTACTATCCATTTATGACCCACTGAATACCAATCTGGCCACCTGCTTATTTGATAAAAAGATTTATAGTTTGTTGGGTTTTTTTGTTTTTTTTTGTTTTTTTAATAAATAAAAAGTAGTTAAATTACCTCTGTTCCTCTGAAGGACTATAAAAAGTAGCCAGCTTTCCTTTCAACTCCATAGGAATTAAGACAGCTATACAGGAGTGGTTCCAGAGAGGAAAAAAAAAAAACAAGCAAACAAACAAAAAACCCACAGTTGTTTCGGGAATTTTAGATCAGTAGCAACAAGTAAAATTTGCAATGCATTTCTTGCAGAAGTAGCTAACCTCTGAAGGCTGCTGATGGATGCTGGAAGCAGAAGTAGTCCCCTTCTTCCCCTGGCTCACAGGTGGATACCCTGCCCTTGCACAAAGGCAGCGCCAGCTCTCAGCGTCACTACTGACAAGGGGGCAAGTCAACAGGGCAAGCCACAAAAACAATATCCAGTATCTGTTATAGATGCAGAAGAACTTTCTTTAAGCACCTTCAAGAGGGTTTCACAAAAATATGAAATATAACTACTGCATTTTCGTGCTTTTTTTAAACATGTCTAGCACGAGTACACTTTAAGGGTTTGTTTTGCTTCTAACATAAAACATTGATCGGAGTAATCTCCATAGCAGTCTTATAAGTTGACATTCCAGCTAGACTGGTTACCTGCCTCACGGTTTGAGAGAACAAATTGTTAAACCCTGTTTTAGTGAACACCTGCTATAGCTAAAAGCAATCTTGCTCCCATAGGGTTTGCTAGAGCCACACTAGGTTGCCATTCCATTCCAGTTAATAAGTCTCTTTGGTGAAGCTGCTGCTCAAAGCTCATGTTCAACACTTGCTCCTACAGCTAGTACATACGTAATGCTAAAACAACAATGAAATCTCACAAAAAAAAAAAAGGAATATTACTTAAAAAGTATGCTTAATTGCTACTGAAATTATACACAGACACTATAAAGACAAACCTGCTTGGTCTTTTATGTTTACAATCTTCATATACAAAAAAAACTATCTTCAGCAACATAGGTAGAAAAGCACCTCCTTGCAACTTGCAATATCCACTAAGCTTTTTTACTTCCCAAGAGTAACGCACAAAGGCAATGTAACCCAATATCTTCAACTAAATACCAGGACTGAGATACTCAAAAGCACAGAGTCAACAGACTTCCAATCCCAGCTCACACTGTCAAGCTTGCCTCCTCAGGGCTCTTCATAATAGCCACAACAGATATCACATATTAAATAAACTACTGTATAGCTGAAGTACCACTTCAAAGCTTCTCAGGGCAGAAAAAAAAGGAAAAGAGGAAGAAAAAACTAAAAGAATTTGCAAGGACAAATCATTAATTAGAAGAGCTGGAATTTAGCTACTCAAGCTTAACATCTAAACTTTATGTTAAGTTTGTAGCAGAGCTGGGTGAAACCTAGGAGCTAAAAATTTATTTAGCAAAAAGTGACACTTCAAAGTGAATCATGTCATCATTTGGATGAGGGAGGAACATATCTAGTGACATAAAGAAAAAAAAGAAATTAATTAGAGTTTTGAGTATTATACTTAAGTTTATATTCCTTCAAGTGGTAAACTCATAACCATCTTCACGACCAACAGCTCATTCAACTAATTTTGGGTTCAATCATGTATACTGCACATAATATTTTCAAACACAGCAAACACACTACAAATAATTGTAGACCTTTAAAAAGATATTCTACTAGATCTATATGTTAGGGATCCATCTTTCTCCTAAACTTTTAACAGTGGCTTTGAGTACATAGAATGACAAAAATATGCAAACCAGCTTTTCTGACCAAGAAAATCTTGAAAGACACATCTCATGAGGAAGTTTACTCATGACTGTTCTTCCTCTCCCTCCAAGTGAGAGGATGTACCAAAGGGCAAAGCAAGCACAGACTTAGGTCTAATGGGCAGAGCCAATGAGGCATCCAAAGGTGAGAAAATAAATTCCACAGAATGACCAGAAGATAGTACTTGATAGGTCAGGGCTGCACAAATATAAACACACATATTGTTTTCAAAAGTTCTTGGGATTTATTTTGATTATGAAGACAGCTGAAAACATGTAACTGTTAGCTTTATTGACTGCAAAAGAGATTCCATTTATTTCAAGTAGCAGTTAAGCAACCTTTGACCACTGTAAGACCTGACAACTTTAACTAGTTTTAGTTTAAAATTGAACCAAATTTGCCTTTGGCCTCTATCCAAATAATTTTATCCCAGGCTACTCTGTTCCTAGTGAAGCACTGCAGTATAATTACTTTAATTTCTCCATAGTTATATTCCATTTGCCAGTTTTCCAAGAAATTTTACAACTTTAACATAGAGTTAAAAAAAAGAAACTCTCTTTCTCACATTAGTGAAGCAAAATTAATAAAGGGTGTTCATTCCTTGCTACCTCAACAGTCAGGACACCAAAATTAAGTTCATCATGTTGAATTAAAGACACCAGCCATAACACCTCCACTCACTGTATGTACAAAATTAAACTGCTAGAACTGTTTGCAGGGAAAAGAGAGGCTGGTTTTAGCTCGTATCATTCTGAACAAGAAAATGACCATCTGGCAGAAATTGCCGATATATAAGCAGCCCTAACTATTTCTAGATTAAACTACATTTTCACGTTGCCATAAAACACTAACCCCAACTAGGGGTTAGTGTTTTATGATTCCATCGGACAGCGATTTGACCACTCTGCCACATGTTTCGCATGCCTAGAAAGTCATCGGACGGGCTGTATTTGAACAGGGCCAAAATTATGGGGGTGGCTTCAAGCAACCAGGGTGTTTTTTCCAGCTATCCTAATCCAAGCCCATATTCCCTACCTCTTTTCTATTTAATTGCACAACATAACCTGCCCACTTCAGAGACTGAATTGGGAGATTAGTCCTGGAACAAGCCACAGCACACACAGCTGCAAGTACAACACAAGTTTGTCTTGTCAGGAGCCTGATCCTTCCAACTACCCTGGACCCTTCCAATAATGTTCTGTTTACCTAGGCGTTTTCAGCACTATTTATACCGATTTACCAGCATTTTTATTAGATTGCCTTCTGATATAGTATTAAACAACAATGCAATACTCAGCTTTTGTGATCCTGGGAAGAAATGCAAACACCGCATAGAGCTTGTTCTCAGTAGAGTTTTGCTTTTAGGAAAATTATTTAAGAGACGTAGCCTCTTACGTGGTTAAGGAAGGCAGGTTAATTTCACGCTGCACTTTAAACACCAGGCACAAAGATCTGCAACAATCCTTTCCTCTATGAAACCCCACAACATGACATTTGTGCCCAAAAAAAGTCTGTCCTGTACATTTGAGCTTTTATTATGGCAGAAAATCAGTTTGCCTGCAGGAATGTCCACTACAATCTCAGCAAAGATATTATAGATTTCCCCCCTCCATTTCACAGAATGCAACTTTCATTAGAGGACCAACTTAATTAAAATAAGCCAGGATAGTCATAATAATAAAAGAAGTCTTTGAATTACACTTTCACAGTTTGGATTTTTCCTCAAACTAGACAATGCCCACAGCCTCAGCTTTTACCAAAATACAGAAAGGATTTGATTTCGTATGAAATTCCCCTGCCCAAGCATAGCAGCAGCAGCAAGCTATTCTCAATTTCCACCTCTACAGAACAGTAACTCAGCGTTGGAATCCCCGAGGACGTCGGGCGGTCGCGTGGGCGACGGGAGTCGAGCAGGCAGCGGCTCGCAGGAGGCCGGGCTGCGAGCTCGCTCTAGCGACCAGGAGTGTGCGGTGCTTGCTAGGAGCCGAAGCACAGCCGGGTACCAGGAGCCGCTCACCTTTCCTCGCACCTCGGGATAATCCGAAGGGATCACTAGACTGTGGTGCACGGGAGCACGCCGGGGCTGTGTCCGCACAGGGAGAGCGGCGGCGCTCGCAGTGCGGTGGTAGAGGCTGCCGCACAGCACGGCCGAGGCCACCTCGCAGGGAGCCGCTTCCTTGGGCCGGTTCTTTCAGCAAAGCACAGCTGAAAGCTGGCAGCCTTCTGCAGATGGCTCTGCTTAGTAGCTCAAAAGCAAAAATACCGCAAAGCAAACAGACAAATAAAACTCCCTACTTCCCTGGCTCCTCTCAGATTTTACATTTCACAGGCATTTTACAATTACTTTCTATTAACAAAAAAAGTAATTGGATAGTTTCAGGCTAAATTGCTTCAGCACTTTCATTAAATTCACTGCATGGTCAATGTTTAGGCTCCCATGCACCTACCTAGGACAATCTTAATTTTGCAGTTTCCACAGGAACAGTTAAAACATTTGGAAAGACTCTTCTCATCAAGTGGTTGATTTTTTAAAAAAAAATGCTTTTCCAGTCTCTCTATTTGTCTGTAGCTGTTTCCCCTCCTCTTGGTGCAAGGATGAATTCTTGGTATATCTGTTAAACTCAGATATGCACCCATACACACATTATACACATATATATTTGCACAATACCTGATATTTATCTCAATGTTTCTCCAGGACAGTTACTATTACACAATGGCACTGGAAGGGCATTTAGCAAAACCATTTCAGGCATATTCCTGCATTTCAGTCAGAAATATATATTTTAAATTGTTTTGGAGAGTCTAAATTTCAGGATGTTAAGAACATCATGAATACAGCAACCACTTACAAGGGATCGTTGTGCTTCCTAAGGAACAAAGCCTGCTGAAACACTAAACTACATGATTATTGCTTAATTTCTAGATGTGGATATACCTCATTGCCTCTCTGTACAGACTACACTTTGAAGATGAAATAATGAACTACAGCGATTAGAGATGAGCTTTTAAACAGAACAAGAATTAATGCCTTTTTATTAAATACTGGAAGAATAACTCAAAGGAGAAATAGCTCTTTAACACATCACTAAGATTTACGTATGTCCTTAACTTATTCATGAACAATCTGACCAGAGTGAATGCGACTATTCCTACGCAGCAATTTAACAACTTGCACAGCTTTTTCCAGGCTCGAGGCCTAAATTATCCAGTCCACATGACTGTCTCATATAGAAAACAGCATTTCCCATAACACTTACAAACTACTGTAAAACTAAACTTCAGAGGAACAAGCTGCTGGGATGTCAAAGTTGTCAGGATCACAATGGACCTCCATCCAGCACGTATCATGACACATGCACACATTCTTTTCCATGCAGAGAAATTCAATGTGCTGCTTCACAGATAAAGAAATGAGTATCTAAAGGATGGACAGTTCAAAGAAAGATTAAATAACTTCTGTAATTTTAGTACAGTACTTTCACGCATGTCAGCGTACCATTCGTTTTAAAAGCTGAATCAAAAAGCTAAGGCATTTGGCGCTCTCATTTATATGCACAATTTCTTTGTAGTTTAATAATTCATTTTATGTACTAAATTAGGTAGTATATGTGAGCAAACAGAACTGAGGATTTCTTCAAGCTTTAGTCAAGCTAATTATACAGGATTTATCTTCAGTATCTTCAATATAATCTTCAGTATTCGTAGCACGTCAGAATGAATGCTAACAGTTCACACTATTTCCTTAGAAAGTAAAAAACAAACAAAAAAACAAATATGGGCAAATAAAATTAACAAAAAACAATCAGTCCAAATATATGCACATATTAAATACTGCAGTATACACCAAGAATGTAATACTATACTAAAAAAAGATTATATATACATAAAGAGACCTTAAGGATAAAAAAAATTTAATAACCCAAGCAAAAGCTAATCCATAACCTCATTTCAGCCCAAAAAAACAGCACCTCAGTTCAACTTCTTAAAGCTGAATCATCCTCCATTTCATAAGTACTCCAGGCTGATGACACTGCATTCATGTAAGGACTGAAGAAAAATTAGACCCGAGCTAGAACAAAAGAAATTAAATTTAAGAAAAATCATAAAGCCAAATCAATATTTCCAGTAGGTAGGTTGAATATGGCTGGGGAATTTCAAAAATAATCCTTTAATTCAGTTACAGATCACTTTTGAAAAACAGCTCCGGATCCCTAAGTGTCAATCTCCTTCCCACGCTAGGTGTCTTAAGGGTAGGTCCTTTCCCCATTCCACCACAGGAATCTTTAGCTAAAGCCAGCCTGTGTTCAGATCCTTTACTCTGAAAAGTGGAGCTTGACATCATCCTGCTGTGCCAAATTCAACGCACGTTTGCTTTTATTCCTCATCAGCAGCAAAGCAAAATCAAGGATTTAATAAAAATCAGGAAGCCAAGCAAAGGTGATAATACCACCAGAAAAAAGAATTATTAATGAACCAGTAACAACAAGCTTCAGCTTTGAATCCAGTAACAGCAGAAGAGTAAACTTTTCATTCACTCTCCCAGCTGAAAAATCAACTTGTCCTCGCTTAGCTCCATCACATCTCTACCAGTAAATTGGCTTAATTCTCAGCAGGGCCTTTGGGATGCAATGACTCCTGCAGTGTTCAGGGGAGATTCCCCAAGCGGGAAACCACAGCAAAGAGGAACAGCCACTGCGCTGCCACCCCCAGGAAAAGCAGAACAGCCTGGGATCTCTAAAGAGGCTGACAAGAAAAAGGACGAAGAACAAAATAATGCTGTCCTGGATGATTAGTACTGGCCTGAATAAGGCAAATTGGTTTATGTGCATTAGTACGACCTCACTGATTCTGGCACCTATTGCTGCCAAAAATCAAGGTTGAAAGCCGTGAGTTGAGATTACTGATAACTGTAACACCTCATAAGGGCCTTTTCAAAGACTAGGAGAAAAGACAACCTGTTTGGTTGCCTTTGGCAACCCTCTCCTGCTCTTTTCCCAAGAAAAATATGAGCAAAAATGGTAAAACAGGAAGCTGCGGGCAATACCAGCTGTCACAGTAGTTGCCAGCAACTAAGGGCAAAGAGAGACTAGTAAGGGAGCAGAGGTTTTGCCAGGGTAGGCATTCAAATCCAGTTTTCATTGACCTGATGCCACCACAAAGAACGAGGAGACAAATCCAACAAAACCTGTGAAAACAGGCATAATAAGCAGTATCTAGCTTATGATGCCATTTGGAAAACTTGTGTTCCTCTGTAGCCTTGTTTGAAACAGTTAAAACTAACAGCGTTATCTTTGCTATGTAGGTTTTAACTGATGACACAGAAAGAATATAGTCTTGAGAAAGCGATGTGGTGCACACTTTAAACCTAAAATCATTTCTAGTACGGATTTTTGAATGTAAAGCGCACTAAACATAAATCAAATACAGCTGACAATGATCAATTCCATGGACAGTCTGCAACCAGATATCAACTACCTCCGTCTTTATATAAATAGAAGGGAACTTAAATGTTCTCATCATCTCCAGTTATAATTCTACAGAAACCTGAGATGTATTTGCTATGTGAGCATTAGTACCTCATCACTTTGCTCATTTAAAAATGATGTAGGGCTTCGTGATGCCTTCAGTAACCATGTGCGTTCCAAGACTACTTCGCAGCTCTGAACAGAAGTACAGAAATTCAAGGGAGCCCAATTGCCTGTGCTTACTAAGGACACAGATGATGCCAGCCAATGTACTTGGATTAATAAGCCAACACCACTTCCACAGCCCTCCTCTGGGCCTTAGTATGTATATACTGCAGTTACTGACTTGTATGACTGACAAGTCACATAAATGGGCTTTCTGAATGGATTTTAAAGCTATACTGTACGCCTAACATTAATTTTGAAGTCAGAACTATATTTGTAACATTATAAAGACAGAAACCGACTTTACTGAGAGAGGAGGAAAAAAAAAAAAAGACACATCACTTGACAGCTGTAGGTCAAAACTAAGCCTAAACTACAATTCATTACATCATTATTTATGTAACAAGTAACCAAAACCAAACCAATCTTTCTGGAAAGCTTCACAAACAGCAAAACACTAAGTGAATTGGAAATCAGTGATGGAATACAAGGCATCAGTCTTCTACCCCTCATTTATGATGCAGGAAGAATGCCATTTGGGAAAGGGGAACAAAGAGGATAGAGACAAGATTAGCCAGACCACAACACAATCCTATTTTTGAACATCACAGTTCTCAGTGTAATTCTGATAAGCTGGTATCCCATATTCTGCATATAGTAAATGGGATGAGATAAAACTGAAGTTTAGTTACTTGGATTTGTCTATTCAAATTGCACCTTCCTCTCTTCAAATTTCATCCATTATCTTAACATAATTAAATTTTGCATGGAAATACTGACTCGCAAGCTAACTATTAGGTATTATTTATGTTGATTCGGTAAATGGGCCATGACCACGTTGACCTAAGATCTGTAGAAACTCATAACAATGACTTTGTTCCAGTAAGTTTCTAATTAGAATATGAAGTCTCAAAAAAAATAAAATTAAATAAGCCATACACACGGGCAGGGAACAGTACTAGCAGGACAGGCCCCATCTTAGCATACCAGCTGACCAGTTGTCAAGATTTTGTAGGCATTGCAGAGCTAACAGACTTTAAAGAAGCCTTTCCTATGGATAGTAACAACTTCTAAAAATATTGCTTGCATATCTTGACTAAAAACATATTGTTGCCATTATCAGCTTTAAAAAAGGCCTTCAGAAAATCCCTGCTAAGCCCTGATGTAAATGAATTTGATATTATGAAGCTATTGTTCCAAGTTACTTTGCCTAGTCCCTTGTGTCCCTCGAGCCTCACTCGGCGCGCTCACGCTGACACAAGCAGTTGCACTGCTAGACATATAACAAGACATGTTAAAGGAATGTTCTTCCTAATACGCTGCCGTACAGACTTAAGGAGATATGTAAGGTTCTCCCAAACCATATGCATCCCACATTCTACGTCAGGCACACACCACTGCAGGTAAGCAGATGTATTAGACATTCAGTAAGTATCGGCCATATCAACCGCCCATCCAATAGGTACTCCGAGGATACACACTTTGTTTCCTCTGCTCTAAGCTGGTACTGATTTTGTGTCTGGGAAAATTAAGGTTTACAGCCAAGAAGTGGCTTTGCAGTAACAGTAAAGCTATTGCCACCTACTGTCAGAAAACGTGCATGGCACTCATAGTACCTCAAATATTTTACAATTTTAGGAATTTAGAGGTTTTTAAGGAATTCAACTTTACAGGGATTCTTTGTTCCACTGTTGCTTGACTTCTCTAGAAAGCGCATGTAAGAAAATGTCCAGGGTAAGTGCAACACGAAGGATCACTAATCAGGCTGGTTTGAAGTTTAATAAAAGTCACAACACAGTTCAAAATATACAGAAAAATATACAGAAAAAAAATCTACAAATAGGAGCTTTCACTTTCGGTTACCACCGCTTCAAACACCAAGGATGCATGAAGCAACAGATACTGTCACCCAGCAGGGAACCGAGACAAGTCCATGGAGGGGGCTGACATTTCGCAGCCTGTTACTGCCCTTCAGCACTTAACAGATCTAGAAATACGGAGTCCATGGCAGTTTAGATAGGAAAGCACCAGCACTAGATCACGACAAATGTGCCAAGTAAGCCCGTGTACCACAACCATCAGGTTAGATTACTACGAAAGTGTCCCTTACTTTGTCCACTTTATGTTAGATTATCAGAAAACTATCAGATTATGCTAGATTCAAGCAGAAAAATCTCAGACATACTTGGCACAAGACTTCATGCCAGAGTATTTGTGCCAGGAAAGAAATGAATAAAGTGAGCAGACAAATAACATTGCTCTGAAGTGCAATGCTTTGCTTTGACAGAGCCTCGTGGTTCAATCCACATTCAGTAAGTTTAAGGAGCCCTTTAAGTGCATCGTGCTAACAGAAAGTTTATCATGTTCTCTGGTGCTTCTTTATGGCTTCCCAGTAACTCACTGAACACTTGTGTCTTAAAGTCACACATTAACATATGTATTAACATAAAGCCTTAAAAAAGCATTTTCCATTTGAAGCATGCCACAATACACACACACGTTTTAAAAGCTATTAAGTCACCAACACACCAGATAAAACTATCCAATTAAAAAAAAAAAATCCTTCATGTTATAGCTCTGTTCCTTTTCCATATTAACTTCCATCTGAGCATAGATTCTGGATGAGGTATAACAGTTACAGGTAAGATATTCCCTAAGTGTGAATTTGCGTTCCTTATAGCTTTCTGCCACTCTAGTGTGATTACCAAAAAATGAAAAAGCTAATCAGTCCTTACCCAATTGAGGCAAAGTAGACAAAAATAAATAAATAAACAAAAAAGGTCATTTACTATATATGCAAAATCAGTTCACATCCAATTAACCATTCAGACATTTTCCTAATATTCAGACAGGCCACTTCTAAATTGATTTGGCCATTTCTAAATTAATTTCTACATCAGAAGATTCTAGATGATTTTTTTTTTGCACGATAAATTAAGTTGCCAAAGGAGACAGATTAGCAATCAGAGGAATTATCTGATGTCAGATCTGTTTCAGATTAGAATTCATCCTTTTTCCCCATGTGTTCATTAAGCACTAAGTTCAAGGCAACTGCAGTGACTGATTGCACATTAACAAGCTGTTTATGTGGAAAGGTGTAGTTCAGCTAGTATCTATGCTTACGTATTTGTTTAAGCATAATTCACAGCTAACATATTCAG
This sequence comes from Crypturellus tataupa, assembly GCA_034781795.1. NCBI lineage: Eukaryota > Metazoa > Chordata > Aves > Tinamiformes > Tinamidae > Crypturellus > Crypturellus tataupa. Next base: position 70,161 of record JAWLRI010000928.1, on the reverse strand, counting down.
TTCCTAAATTCAATACATAAAATACCTCTACCTTGAAGTTTAATTTTAATCTTGACAAAATGGGATGCCTCGAAAAATGATAATTTTCGAGAGAAGAGGGAAGAAAAAAAATAAACACTAAAAAAGAGATCTAGCATAATATCTGGTGCTTTATTATTGAACACAGTTTTGAAATTGAAAGCTTGAGAGAAGCAGCATATTTTATTAGAAAAAGCTGAGATGTAATGGGAAGTGGTTATTCCATTTTGTAAATGTAATCATTCAGAAACTCCTGTCAGAATCACTTACCTGATAAGCAAAGCAAACACTGCCTATTCAAAAATGGAGCTTTTTCTTCTCCAATACCATTTGCTTTAAGTAGCAAGACAGGGACATTTAGCAGGACAAGCATTTAAAATTCTCATAGATCTATGAAAAGAGATTTAACATAATCCACTTTCTGAAAACACTCTTTCTAATTAAACAACCAAGAGCTATCACCCACTTTTTGCACCTTTTCTCACAATAGGCACTGTGCATTATACGAGGGGAGCTAAGACAACTCAGCACTTTATTGCTGTCAAACCAGCTCTTTTGATGAAATGACTCGGGAATCTCAATTTAGATATGTAAATTATTTCCCGTAGAGATCATTTGTTGAACAGTGTGAGGTTCAGCAACTAAATTCCAGTCCCAGAGATCAGTGGAAAAAGAGAAATCAAAAGTTGTTTAATTCTTTTGTACATTAACTCTTTTCATTATTTACCACAGCATAAGACATTCTCATCTATTTTCTCAAACTAAAATATGCTCTTTAAAGGCTAATATCTTTTCCGCAAATTTGAGAAAATTAGAAATAATTCCAGTGATCACATATGGTTTACAAAGGGAGCAGCCTACTAGTTGCTAATTTACAAGTAGCATTGTACACTTATTACCAGAATAATCTTTTTGAATAGAATTAGTGGTTATATTCCTTTTCCTGTAATTGAGAGGTTTCCATTTGTGGTATCATAACTCTGTAGAACTGTACAAGAACAGTTTTTAGAGCCAAAAGAAATAATATCTATAGCATTCTGTCATTCTTACCACTTATAACCAAATAAATAAGGGAGAATGAGCCTAATTTTTCCACATAACACTGTTCCTTTTTCCTCATCCGTGCTCCTAGTGAAAACTAACTCACAATCACACTAGCACATGCTATCTTACTGAGCACATATATTAACAAGCAATGAAAGAATCATTGAAATCACAAGTGGTAAACTGCTGCTTAAGGCATCTAAGGTGTGCGTGCATGCACACACACCCCCATCACAGCTCACTGGAGAATTCAACTGCTGTACCTACCTCACATTTATAAAGTAGCACATAAAATAAATAATAATAAATTACCTCCTTTTTTGGCCATGTTTTTTAAAAAGCCCATGGAGAATAATACTTACTGTTTAGCTGCTATTACAAACACTTCACCATTGATTTTCAAGTCTTACTGATGCTTTTGCTACTCATTTCTGTATCTGGGATAGGCTGTTCTATGAACAACATATCTCAAAGTAAGGAGAATAATCTCCATGATTGCTGGATTTCATATTATTTTGTTGTTTTTCTTCCAAAAACATCTTAAAAACTCCAGTAAACATCACAGACATACTGAATCATACCAAAGTCAGCCATGAGAACACTTTAATGTCAAATGCTCCTCAGTTTAATAAACAGAGGCAGTAGGCGAGCAGAAACAGAGTGAGATAATGTGTTCAATCACATTTTGTGACTTAACGATTCCAGTATTACCTGAAAAAGCTTTTCTCACATAAGCCATTTGGTCCACAGAAATACTTCCATATAAGAAGTGTCTGCAGTACAAATAAGATGTGCATTAAAAAAAAAAAAAAAAAAAAAGCTGAGAGAAAAGGAGTAGAGAACCAAATGAACTCTCCCTCTCCCCTAAACACACACAGACAACTTCCAAGGGAGGTTATTTGAAAGCTGGTTCATTTTTACCATCTGACTTGCAGAATTACTCTAAACACCTGCAGGCAGGACTAGTAGGCATCCAAAAAATATTTGTTTTGTTTAAAAGGTCAGTTACTGTGGATTCATGCAACAAAGAACACACCTCAAGGAAGAAAACATTCAAGTTCTAACTGCGTAATACTGAAAGAGCAGAAAAGAATAAAGCAGTAAAAACAAAATTTTTGTAGAAATCTTAACAGAAGCAGAACAGAAAAGGAGGGCAGGAAATTAATGCAACAAGATACATTAGGCAGAACACCAAGGTGAACCTGTCTGCAATACAATTACTAGCACTACTTAGTGTATTATGTTTCCAAAATGTTCCCCAACAGAGTTACATAATTCATGCCGATTTTAGCAAAAACAGCATCTCCGTTCCCTCTTTTAAGCTACCTTGCCAGTCATTCTGCATCCCTGTGCGGAAGTCACTCTTTAGAGGAAAATTAAAAAAAAAAAAAAAAAAAAAAAAAAAAAAATTCTTCACTCTGATCACAACTGACTGATTTAAAATTGCCTATTGTAATGACACAAGGATAAGCCACAAGCTTTTCCTTTCACCATTTTCACAGCTGACCTCTTTTAGTATAAAATTTTTAAAACACTTTTAGAAAACAAGGAACATTCAGTTTCTGGCCAAGCCCAGATGAAAAGACGATCCTTCTCCAGCAGTGACCGGTTATTTCTTGGTATTTAGCAACATAACATCCACCAATCACTTTATTAGTTTAATGAAAGTTAGTACAGTCTTTCTTATATACCAGAAATTCCAGGAAAATTTTACTTTTTTTCTTTTTTAAATGTTAAAATATTTAAAATGTATATGTGTGTGTAGGTATATATGGCAACATCTAAAAGAAAAAGCTGACTTACCAGTCTCACTTACCAGAGTACCACTATCTAGTACCATTAACTAGTTTTACCAGCTCATAGCCTAAAAACAGAATACACGGAGTACAAAAATAAAAATACATAAGTAACTTCTTTTTGGCAACAGCCCTCTAGGTATTTCCAGAGTGTTATGCCACTCCTCAGGCCTTTCAAACTCTGCTTTATGGTGTGGTTTTAGTTGTTTGCTTAATCTTTTTTTGTAAAATGCTCATATATATGTTGATTTAATTGCCTCTGAGTATCAGCAAACTCTAAATTCATAAAAACATATTTCATGCGGATACTATCCTCTCTGCTTAGAGAATGAAAAAGCACATATACAATAACTAAAGAAGCTACTTCTACTCCATTAAATCCACTGGTACATCACCACTATAAAGGGGGGAGTAATGCAGACAGAAATAACATCAAATACAAGTGATTAGGTTTATTAACTTCCATGCCCCAACATAGCTTTTTAACGCATTAGACAAAACCTATCCATTTTGGTCAATGTAACCTTAAATTCACTGGATCCACTTTGTTCCATTATTCAGAAGATATCACTGTACACTGCCTTCCAAAAAATGTATAGATAATACCACAAATTAATACTTTAACCAACCAACAAAAAAAGAAAAAAACAACACCAAAGACAATACTACCCAAAAAGCGTAAAAAAATTCCATCCTCAAGACAAACATACCATGCTACCTATACCATGCATACCTATGTGGATGAGGCAGTGAGCAAAGGGTGACAGAACATCCTTCCAAATTAATTGATTATAACATAATACATGTTATACTTGATCCATTACTTGATCTTTTTTGCCCATCTAACGTATCTTTGAAGTTTTATCACATGGACCTACCAGATAGTTCTTCACCGCTGTTGTGGACATGGCTACTAAACCAAATTGTGTCTTAAAACATAATAGATCTCTGAACAGAAATTTGAAAGATTGTTTTCCACAGAAAAAAGGAACAAGAAAGCAAATTACATAAAACATCAAGTCGGTGTTCTTATTATGTTAAACGATTTCCATTGTATTTAGCCTATAAATGGCTTGATTTATAATAATATGAGACTTCTGACTTCTACAATACACAGCATGAAGTTTCAGCTAGTCAAGGTTGAGCTAAAAAATAAATGCAAGAAAATTATTTTCTCTTAGTGACTACACTGTTAAAGCTTTCAAGTAATCCTGGGCACAGTAGCGGCACAGATGATGAACAGGTGCAATATGTAGAAATTAGAAAAGCTAAGAGAGGTTTCCAGACAGCCGTGCATCAGATTTTTGTTTTACGTAGCTTTTTAGGATTCCATATTTGCAGCGCTACAAAGGATTTCCAAACTAGAACCACAAACATCCGGCTCCCTACCTGCATTAACAATGGCATCGACCTCAAGCAACGTGATATCGCCTCGGTAAAGGGAAACTTTCTCACTCAGGCTTCTCTTCCCCTGTGTTTCTTCTTTAGTGTTTTCACCTGCCAGAAAAGAAAGAAAGGAAAAAAAAAACAAATTATCAACGCAGTAATGCCATCCCTGGGAAGTCAAGGTTGGTTCTAAGGAGCTGCTGGCCTTGCTGCTCCGGGACATTTCTGCATTTCGCCTCGAGAGGGCACCAGGACCCAGGAAGATGCAGGAACATCCACCTCCCCCCGCCCACGACAAACTGGAAAAATTCATAGACGAAAACTCTTCCAGAAGTTGCTACGTAGAGAGATAGTACTTTTAGCCTAAAAGATCTCCAAAGCACAAACCAGTGCCTGGGCACATGCAGGGAAATACCAGCATGTGCTTCTCATGCTATTTCGTTCTTCCCAAGGCATCTGCTATTGCTCATCGACACAGGGCACTGAGCTAAACGCAGTTCTTTGACCTGGCCATTTTCTTAGGACATGGCACTGGTGTTTTCCTTTACCCTTAAGAGAACAGAGTTAACTTGGACAAATTTGATTCTGCATTCACTGAACAATAAACAAAAGACTACCCTTATGTACTTTTAATGTTGAGCTGAAAAAAAAAATGGAAATCATTGAATATATAACCATAAAAGCCAATTCCTAATTTAATGAATAAAACTGCTATCAAAACTGAAAACATTTGTTTAAAGGCATATATAAGGTTGTCCGGTCTTTTTCTCTCAATTCCTATGTGTCCATATCAAATTTTAATTTGACAGTCTTGATTTCTACTTAATTGCATGAAAAATAGCATAAAAGATTATTCTATCGCTGTATGTACCCACAAAATACCCACATCCAGAAAACTGTGTAGTCCTGACTTTACTTCATTAAGAATGTTAAGATTCAGCAAACTGGAAAAGACTTCACCAAGGAAGTAATGCAATGGGACAGAGGGAGAGGGAAGCTGGGACAAGTTAACTGAGTGTTGACTGCTTTTCATAACACAACTGCTAAGAGGCATTAAAAGCAAACAGATAGCATATCAGAGGAGGGAAAGAGAAAATCTACCTTATGCAGTATGAAACTCTTTCACAGCATTAATAACAAAGAATTAAATAGATTCAAACAGCAACTGGGTAAATTCATACCAAAAGATTTTTTGGAGCAGAACAGAGACAAGCAGCTAGTTTTTTTTTTTTTTTTTTTTTTTTTTTTTAAAAAAAAACCTTTAGTCTGATCCTATAATTTTGAGACAAAGTAAACAAGAAAAAACAGCATCTCAGCCAAGTTAGAAAAAAAAAAAAGGCAGTACCTTCTACATAGCCATAAAATATACTATATGCTCTTCATTCCCTTTCCAGAAATTCCTCAGATTGCAATTCATCTGCTTTGTATCTGTTAGGCCTCAAGGGCCAAACTGGATTTTTAAAAAAGCATTAGCTGTGAATGGGTTCCACTGGCTTATATTGAAGTAATTTTTGTCAATAAAAGTTTTTCAAGCAAAGTAACAAGGCAGAACCCCATCTCTCTGCTATTTCCTCATCCATCCAGCTTCTGCCACTACTCTCTCTCTCTCTCTCTCTCTACTCACCCAGGGCATTTTCATTCTCTCACCTTATTGCATTTTGAAATTGTTTCTAATTTAGTAACCTGGAATTAACCTTTTTCCTCTTCCTGAGTTCTGAACCAAAAGTACTACTCCAACCCACAGTAAAGTACATACCAGCAAAATGAAACACAGAGCCAAGAGTTGAATTAATCTGTTCCCATTGACGCCTGCCCAGCCCCACAAAGGTTAGTAAAACAGATGAACCCAAAGAGAAGACGACTTGGGTTCAGCTCTAGGATGCCACCTCTCCCTGCCTGCCACTCCTGGCTGCTGCACCACAGAGCACTGACATTAGAACACAGATCGGCTTGTAAAGTTACAAAAACAGCATAAAGATTCTTAATACTTCAACAGAACAGAGCATGTTTGCAGTTTTTTTGTTTGACTTTGCCTGAATCTGTGTTGTAAATCTGGATGTCTGATTCCCAAGACAATACAATCTCAGAGTCCTCACTTCCCAGAACCAGTTAATCCCAGCTCAGGTTCTGGAATAAAGACTTCAAAATCTTCACCTAAAAACATCAGTTAATTGATTATCTCCCACACAGGCAGATTTCACAACCATTCAGATAAATTCAAATAATTAATCAGCACACATAGTAAATGATTGAGGAGGAAGACAAACATATGCCAACAAACTTCTGAATTTCCAAATTCCTTCCACAGCATCATAGAAATGCAATGTTAAAATGATCATACGCTTAATTACATTCTGTTCAGGCCTGTTCACTCAAAAGTCAAGAAAAAGAAAGCGAGACACATGTAAAAACTCCCACATCCAACACATATGAAAAAGTTCCATATCCACAACCAGGTTAGGATCTAACAGAAATCTTAAGGAAGTCCCCAAAATGAAAGTAACACATAAAAATGTGTTTTGCAAGTTTCTAAACTGTCTTAATATGCCAGTTTTCTGACCTGAATAATTCCCAAATTTTTCTATCTACTTCACCATATTCCAATCATCTCCATCACACTGTAAGGCCACTTTGATTTAACATTAAGCAATAACATTCTTATGGGAGAAGGGGGAGCAATTTCCTTCTTGGCATATGCTTGTTTGTCCCATTCACTCATGGTTCCGCTCAGTCTCCTCCCGCTTTGTCCTGCTCATCAGCCAGCCCGTGGGGGAATCTCCTTATTTGTGAGCACACAAACTTGCGTATTCCACTCAGGGAAAACTCGCAATATACTGAAATGCATCAAATACACAAGTTAAACAAAACAAAGCCAACTTTCTGGAACTTCTTTTGAAAAGTCTACCTTAGTATTGCTATCAGGTTTACTGTATATCCTATCAGAAATTGAAACACATAATCACATAGGTGGAAGTAACATCACTAAATCACTGCTTATCTACCTGTCTGAAAGGCACAGTCGATCCTGTCAGACTGTTCCTCAAATCAAATTTCTCAAGCTTTTTTCCTCTTATTCATAAGAGGAGCACACTGAACTGCAGGCAACAAGTCTGAAAATAAGAGTCTCATCATTTACAGTTAACTTGAAAATTTACAGAAGGAAATAACTCATGCTAATCCTTTTTTTTTTTTTTTTTTAATTGCTGGCTATTTCATCCTTGCTACAAAGGCTATTGAAACCCGTGTCCTCATAACAGAGACATCTCCAGCTCTATGGTCGAGCGCAGTGCTGCGCAGAGGGCCCTAGCAAGGGACAGGAAACCCAGCAGGGACCCCAACACAAATCACCCCTCCTGCTGACCGGAGGGTTCGCACTATCCTACTGCTTCTGTCCTCCTGCTGCTGGACGGGAGCTGAGCAAGTTTTAGTACAGCAGCACTATGAGTGAAAACTCAGCCGGCACATAACCATCTAGCACCACATGGCTGCAACTGTGCACATCTTCATATTAAACATTCATATTGATATTAAAGCTTGGAGTGTACTCTAAATATTAACAGACATGAAGATTAAGATTATCTTTGCTTTCATGGTACTTGAACCGTACCTTGCTCAAGAGCAGTACAGTGGAACAAGTACCTTATGACCTTTGGCAACATGTTACCCGAGAAGGGTGTCTCTTCTCCCTGCCCTCAGATGATCATATTCACTGGTAAGATCCCTCTGTTATCTTCTCTTTTCCAGGACGGACAGTCCTAGCCCACTCAGCTTCAATCAGCCACTCAGCCACTCAGATGCTCCAATCCCTTAATTATTTTCATGGCCCTTCACTGCTCACAGTTTTGTATCCTCAGGAAACTTGCCAAGGGAGCACTCCGTCCCTTCATCTCAGTCAAAAGGTGACCTATAATCCCTCCCATTCAAGATCTTTCTTGAAATATCAAACATGCTCAGCTAAGGACATGAGCATCAGTTAATGCCTACTTTAAAGCAGCTCAAGGAGCTCATATCCAATGAGCCAACAACTCTACAGGAAGATTGCAGGCAGTCCAGAAGCCACCTGATCGGTCTTAATACAATGGTACTGGCAACAGCAGGCCATGAGCAGGTTTGTACACAGAAGTCACTACTTTCCAGCTATAACATTAAACTAAAAAGGTTAATAGGTCAATAAGAAGTTAAAGGAAAAAGGAGAGTGTAGTGAAAGTGTTTTCCATACAAATGGGGAAAAACAACAAAAAAGCCAGTCAATCCTGAGAACCCCTACAGTATTCACACAAGATGCAGTTATTTCTGTATCACAAAGGACTTGCACAGTTTATGCAATGTTCCTACCCTCAAACTAATCCACACAATTGTACCTCCTGCACAAAAATAAGATGAAGAGGAAAGAAAAAAATAACCCTTTAAGTCTGGGGAAAGATGGAGAGAAACAGTAAAGGCTGGACCTTTTCCTGTTTTTTTTGTTTTGTTTTTGTTTTGTGGCAAACTCAAGGTGAAGACGTGTTATGGGACAGAAGAGTACAAAAGAAGAAGGTTGGAGAAAGCAGTAACAGGGAGAGTAAGAAAAGAAATACATACTTAGCCCCTATTTGTGATACAGGCAGGTCTGCAGGGACACACAATTGCCGATTCATAAATCAAAGTCTTCTCACTTCAGCTGCACACCCAGTGACAGAGCAGAGACACCGTGTAAGTAGGCTGAGGCTCTGGGGTATTTCTGTGCTTATTTGGAGAGTCAGCATCCAGTCGCTGTGGTTTGCTTGCTGCTGATGGCTTGAGACTTCACTATTTAGGGTCCTTAGGAATTGTTACTATTATAGCTGTGACCCAGAAGGAGCTACGCTGTGTATATTTAAAGAAATGCATCCAGCTACTGCCTTTTTTTGTGAGCTTTCAGAAGGACTTGAGGCTTTGTCACTATACATTGGAATAGAGATGCCACTGCATCTGGATAGTGTATTTACTAAGTTCTGGCCTAAGCTTGATTATCAGTACCTGACTCTGAGGTATACTAAGAATTTTGACAAACAAACCTTACTTCTAGAAAGTGAGCACAAGTTAGAATGAAGTAATGTTAAATAACCAGCTTATCACCTGGGGATAAGCACTACACTGCATCATCTCAGATTCACAACCTGCTTTATAACCTCTCTACCTCAGAGAACTTGCAATTAACAACAGAAATGCCTATTTATATGCTGTCAGGTGTTGCACCTTGAGCAGTACTTATTTTATCAAGAACAGCAAGCTCATTTTATAGGTATGCACAGCACAGGTAGCATCAAGCAGAATTAGAGCAAGTTCATAATATTCAACCACATAAATTCATTAGTTTAAGCAACTCTACATTTACTCTACATTCTCTGCTTTTCAAATTCGCTACTACTGCTTTGGCAACAGCTGCTATAGCTGAGCAATGCAGCATTTGGGGGTTTATTCCTCCACTGGTACAGCAGTGGAGAATTTGGAAACAGAAAGTTTCTACCAGTGAACTATGAAACTTCTGCAAAATTGTCAGCAAACATTTCATGGGATAGTCATGAAGGAATATGAGAAAAATCTGCAATAGCTGACCAAATGAGAAGGAAAACTTCAGTTTTCTAAGAGTAGAGCACATTAGGTAAGTTTTTAATACAAGTAGAAAAGATAGTCCTCTGCATGAAGAGTTTGGGCTTGGATATCACTTACGTTGCCCCCCTCTCCCTTTTCTTTGAGAGGGTACATCTGATTTGTTACCCTACGAAACAATAGGACTTAAGTCTTAAAAGTAAATTACAGAATTAAGACTTTAATGTTTGAACAGAACTTTATCAAAAGTCACAAACATCCTGATTTCTACTGGCTTTCCTTAAGGACTTGAAAAACGAAATACTGTACACATTCTCTAGCAGTTCAGACAGATTTAGCTTCTGACAAAGAGGGGGAAAAAAGGAAAAATAAAAAGACCCCAAAACACCAAACCTCACAGCTTTAGAGGCTTATGTCACACCATAGTCATCAGAAGCTTCAGAAACTCTGGGGTTTGAATTCAGATTAACCAAGATTAACCAAGTATTCCCACAAAAAGATAGCGAGGCAACACACAGAAGAGTACGTGTATATAAACCAAATATTACCTTTTTCAAGCAGTTGGATGTCATTAAATGCACAGAAATCAGTCTGACATAGGTTGGTCTTCAACTGGATTTTTTTCAGTTGCTACATAAATATGAAAAGTAACCTGCAACCTCAGAGATTCATATATTCCACAAACATGTGCCTTTATGATAAAAGCAAGGGGCAGGATAAAGCAAATAAATAAATTTAAAACAGAACAGATGTATAACAGTTCTGCATTTATCATCCTCACTATAGATGGACTTAACTTTGAGGACAGGCTCCTTCTGGTAAACTATAAAACAGACTTTTCTAACTCAGTGCTTGATGACGAACTCCTAGGCATGCTATTAGTGTAAAGCTGCATGTAGCGAATTATTTCCACTTTCAGAAATAAGTGTATTGGCTATATCAGCGCAAGACTGGAAAGTCTCCTTTTGGTAGATGTTCATTCTACAGTGTATTAATCATAAAAACAGCTGGAACCTTTGGTCTTTACAACATACACTTTGGTGAACATAAGTCAACACACCACACTCCAGCCACAAGTTCCGGTACCTTTCTTGAGCACAAAATTGTTGTTTTACCCCCACATTTATATAAAAAATGTTTTAGTAAAATGGAACCACACCTAAGATTATTAATTGCAACAGTTTAGACTGTGCAACATTAAAAAATGCATTTAAATTGGATTGTTCTCCAAGCCTTCTCTGCAGCACACGAAGAAGTTTTCTGTGCATGTAACGAAAATGTACATAGCACTTCTACAGGGCTAATGCATTTTGTATCAACTGTATTTTCTCACTGTACATCATCTAGATACCACCTCACAGGGGAAGTCACACACAACTCTGTGCAACGAGTACTACAACTTGCTCATGGTAGAGTCAGTTCATTAGAGACGTTTCTGTATGATATTTCCACTCAGCTCTAGTGGAGCGATCAGCTTGGCTCTAGTGAAGCGAGCAAGGGAAATCCAGTTTATTTGGTTTATAGTGATTGTTTTTCTAAATGCAAATATAATCATGTATTTAATTGTGCATGAAGTAAATGCAGTTAGGCATGAAAGCTGGTTAGCATTACCCAAATAGCACAGGGAGCTCACAGTGAGTTGGTATACCCGAAGAGTAGAGTGGCAGTGACAATGCTACCTTACCAAGCAAGTTTAACTACCACTAAGGACAAAAATACTGGCGTACTTTCCGATTTGATGCAAGCCTCCCACAATCAGGGAACTGCAGATGACAAATTTAGCTGATGTGGTCACTAACTGCCACTAGCCCCACACAGCAAATCTTATTGAAGTAATCTAATAATACAGAAAGGCCTCTGCTCCTCTACAGGCAGACATAAGCTTCTTCTGTCCATAAAGCTACCTGGAAGTACTGCAATTGGTCAACAGGGCACATGATCAAGACTAGGAAGTTGTAATAAGTTATACCCTTGTCACTGCTTAACAACTTGGTCTCTGTTTCAAGCTGATCAGATGCATGGATTCTACTCTCACACATTTGCAAAAGGCTGAGGGCATAAATCTTGCAATCGCCTTCCTCAAAGGGAAGATTATACAGCATACACTAAAGCAGGAGAAAAATTCTGCAGAGAACAAAACAAAATTAAAAACAAACAAAAAACAACGATAAAAAAGATATACCTAAACACATAATACTGGAAATTGTGATATACGCAGGACCTGTCAGTCTTTGCACACATGTATTAAGTTGCTGTCTCACTCAAAATATTTTATTTTTTTCTCTTAGTAGTCTGAAATATTAGCTAAGTCAGCCACTGAAAAATTCCTAGTTGAAACTTCAGAAAACCTACACTTTTTCAGCAGTTTTTGAGGAATAGTACATACTGACTCACACACAGCATCGGTGCTGATAAAGCTGTGCTTCTCCATCACCTGAGCCAGCCTAGTTGCTGACACCGTGCTGTACCACCTGGCCAGCTAGCACTTCTGTAGGCACCTCTGGGCTCAACTTTATTGCAGAATGTAGTCTTCAGTGACTACGGAAAAAATTAATTCTTATTTTTCAGGGAAAAGAGTGGTTTCATAATTATTAATCTGGTCAAGACTTTAAGCAAAAAGTGCTTAAGCATTTAGACATACTATTTTTGGTAAAGACACATATTTAACTTCCCCTTGCATCTCCACCTACTATTACTCTCTAGAGCATGTTGACAGTAAATTAGTCTTGAAATTCTACAAGCTCTCAAGAGTGGCATCCTTTCTTACAGTTAATCCTTGTCACTCAAGGAGATGACAAAAGCAGAGGTTTCTCCCAGGGATATACAGAAGGGCCATGACAAATGACAACTGTATCAACTTCCACACAGCATTAAGTTTGTAGAAGTCCTTAACTTATTAAAGATATTGAGGGATATCAGCTTTAAAAGAAGTAGTCTTTTTAATTATATCAACCACAAGTGATTTATTTTCTTAGAGAAAATTAGCCATGCTGGATTATGAGTTCTTAATTTATATAAGAGATTTTTTTCTGCTTTTTCATAATTGACTCTCCCACTTGCTGAAAGCAAGATTTCTTTTTTTTCCAAAGCACTTTAAAGAGAATTGCAATACAAATACCACTTCTTAGACAGCTAATTCATCCTATAAAGGTTAAATGCATGCTGCCCATCTGGAAGTTACAAGGTCACTTGAACACACATTGGTTCCTTTTTGTTTATTATAACTTGTTTCCACTATGCTAATCCACTGTTAGAATTGTATGTCTATTTATCTATCAGGGATATCACTAAATAAACCATAATACTTGCCTATACCCCCACCAAAAAATAATTTACTTTTCAGTAATCACAGAAGTAATCAGACTCATAACCATATCCATAAAAGGAAAGTCACTTCATATCATTATCTAAAGTATCTTATAATCACGATCTTCATACAATTCATAGAAACCATGCAGAAATAACCTTAGTCTTTTAGTGTAATGCCTCTGCCACCAGGTGTTATAAGCTGCAGTTAATAAGCAGTATTCCTCACACATATTTAAGTGAAAAAGGCACCTAGCCTGGGCATACTAGAGAAAAAAAGAATTCAAGACAACTGGTGATAAATGTTTAGTAAGAGTACCAAAACAGCCATCCAACACACAAAAATTAAGCCAAAAACAAATACAGCACTAAGCTTAAGTAGGGTCAGAATTCACATTTAAGGTCATAGACAGTAGCATGATATCCTGAACTGTAGCGTCTAAGTAACTGCAATTTCTTATGAAGACTCAGCAGAAGAACTCCTGAATTACTGACTTAACCAAAGAATTTCAATAGCTAGACCACCAATCTCTTTCGACAGACACAGTAGGCAAGCACTGCACCGAGCTAAGATACCTCCGCTTACTTCCATCCTGGTCACCCAGGTACAAGTCTGTTCTGCAGACAGTTGTTCAAGTCACTAGAAGAAGGAAAGCCAACAAATGCAAGCTGACGGTCAGAGGTGATCTCCAAGCGTGCTGGACCTACACAGCTACTACTGCTATAGGGAGAACTTGTACTGATGTTCAGGTAACTTTTGAGAAATCTTAATATGCTGTTTTTTGTTGTTGTTTTTTTTTTTTTTTTTTTTTTTTTTTTTTTTTTTTTATTTAAGTA
>JAWLRI010000928.1:45559-56103 GCA_034781795.1 Crypturellus tataupa | reverse complement strand
ATTCGGGCTAAATAAACGGAGCATGTTGCTAGCTCATATTGAGTCGTCTCTTGCTTCCACAAGCCTTTTCTCCCACAGTAACCAAAACAGTGAGACATACTGTAGCATAGCTATAGCTCTCCACCTTTTTTTTAATACTATGTAAAAAAATGTAGGGATTATTTACATGGACTTTGTCTCTCTGCCAGTGCAATTTATTTTTTACTAAGCTGCTCATAAAACCTTCAACAATCAAAGTGAAAAAAAATGAAGCAATATGACATAGAAGAGTGTTAAAACGTACTGAGTCCTGGTATAAGTGCTTGAAAGCATCGTAAGATAATTGCAAAATTACTTCTGTTTAAAGTTACAGAAAACTGCCATCTCCTAAATACATATTGAAAGAGTCAACCTAAGGTAAAAAAACATTACTGAGCAACTATCTGAAAGCAGTGCACTAAGGGAGTTAGGAGATTATAGATTTGCAAATGTGTAAATAACAAGTCTCAACTTTTACAGTTAAGTGAAAATAACAAAAAAATGTTACAGACTTTTCAGCAAAAATACAGTCTATGTGTAACTGAAGAGCACAGGTATTTTTTGTGCTTGAAAGGAGAAAAAAAAAAAAAAAAGAGAGAGACTTTTTCTCTTAGTCACTTTCCTTAGAAAGTCTGGGCAGCCAGCACAGACTTGACTCCTGCCTCAGTTTTTATGTATTCTCCAGGACTGACCTTGTTATCCCCATTTTACAGGCAGGTCAAGTCTAACAGTCCCCTTTTCACCTCCACGACAGAGAAATTAGTCCTTCCCCTGCTAGAATTAATGCTCTTCGTGTTCATGGGCTCAATGTGCCCTGCAGAGATTTTTCCTGCTCTTTACCAAGGCGCAGTGATGTAACTTGGTTGTGCCGCAGGTTTCCTTAGCTATGCCAAGTTCTCTTCAGTAGTGATGATCCTTTTTAGTTCTCTCTTTGCCTAGATGAAAGTATTTCTATTAAGATTTTCCATATTTCATCACAGTATAACAATCACAATCCCAATTCAGCTCCTTCTGTATTCTCTTTTCTCAGCAGTTTAAGGCTTTGAAGCACCTAGATGTTTTCTATCAGGAAAGGATGTTTTCTATCAGGAAGGAATTATTTTGGTTAAATAAACCCACTTTCACAGGGCAGGAAAGCACCTCACACAGTGAGTGATCTCAAGATAACCCAGAAATCAAATAGAAAACAGGAAAATAGGAATACAGTATTGCACCAGTCATCTTAATGGTTATTTAGTATGCATGATTTAAAAGCATGAGATTGAAGGTGCTCTAGGTGTCCCTGCTTGAGCAGGGGTGTTGGACTAGATGATCTCTAGAGGTTCCTTCCAATCTGAAGCGTTCTGTGATTCTGTGAAATGCCTTTGTCAGGTATTGTAACGTTTAGGATTAACTGAATTCTACAATTAATTTATTCTGTAAGGGGAAAAGTTGCTTTTAGAAGTGTACATTATCCTCTGTCTTCATGGCTTATGTGACTTCTTCAGTTTGACTGTGGGATCTGCTTTGGTAGCCCAAGGAAAGTTTTGTGATTCTGACAGTGAGAATGTAAGAGAAGCCAACAGGTAAGTTGATGTCCTACAGACAGTTGCCTTCTTAGCAAAGTTTACCAACAAGCAAGTGTTAAGTATTCTGGAGCTTCATGGGATCTATTCCAGATTTTATAAATTGGTATTTATTGCACCAGAAGGGAGGGGAGAAAAATTACTATTTTTCCAGAAAGGGCATTTTGCATGCATTCTTTAGTTTCATACGTAAAGCAGCTAAAACAGTCGTAATTTGGGGGGGAAAAAATCTATGTCCTTTTATAAAAGATTGTGAAGCCTGATATTTATGCCAGGACCAAAATGGAAAAAGGTGAACTCTTCTAGGTAGTGGCCAGTGACAAAACAAGGGGTAATGGGTACAAATTGAAACACAGGAAATTCCATCTCCACGTGAGGAAGAACTTCTTTCCTGTGAGGGTGCCAGAGCCCTGGCACAGGCTGCCCAGAGAGGTTGTGGAGGCTCCTTCTGTGGAGATCTCCCAACCCGCCTGGATGCCACCCTGTGCCATGTGCTCTGGGTGTCACTGCTGGAGCAGGGAGTTGGACTAGATGATCTCTAGAGGTCCCTTCCAACCTCTACCGTTCTGTGATAAGAGCCTAACACCTTTTTTTTCAAGCCAAATATACAAATGCTCAAATTTACCAGTTCCAACAGGAAAATAGTTATTGCTGTTTTCATAGTTGCTGTTAATACAATTAATTTCACTGGAGCAATGAGAAATTATGTCTCTGATGTCATTATGAGTATGGCTCAGCCTTCAGTTTTTATACTTGTTGATTTTGGAATCCTTAAGTCTTCCCAATATTGCTGATCCTCTAGGTCAAGTAAAATTCCAAATTTTTTTTACCAGCTGCCTTGGTTTAGGCTTTTCCTGCTCTTCCTGAATAGGAACAAAATATTCAGTTTTGTAGATTAGAAATGTGAATAATCATTCCACTGTTGTTTGCAAGCAACTATCACACTCTAAGCTAGAATAATATATGGGAACGGGGCTGTTAGAAAGGATGTTTGGGAAATGTACCTAATTTCTTTACAAAGAGACTAGTTTTTCCCTGCTTGAGTATATGTAGCATCTGCCAGAGGTGGATTTTGAAATAACAAAGGCGCAAATATATCACACTTTCTGTCTGACACGTTTGTGGCTCTCAGTCTGCAGAGGGAAGAAAATGATCACATGACAAGAATAATAATCCTGGTCCCTGCATGCCAGCAGCGGACAGACACACTTCAATGAAAGGTAAGGAAAGCAGGGGGAAAATGCCTTTCTATTTCTGCAGCAGAGTGGCAGGCAGAGGGGCATAACAATCAATATATATATATATAAATACCTTTTATTTTCTTTTTTTTTTTTTTTCCTAACTCTGCTGATCAGAGAGTTAACCTGAAATGGGAAGTTTGTTCATTGTTCCAGTCACGGAATGTCTCCGAACAAGCAGTGTCCTAAAAGTGGAATGATGCTTACACACTGCTAACATATAACGCATGGTGCAGTAATTAACTTCTGCCTCCAGGCAGACACCTAATGTTGATGTAAGTGTGTGAGACTGTTCAAGGACAGTGCTAGATTTATACCAAAGAGGTTGTTTAAGCATGAACAGAAATCACGGTAGATTCTAGTGAGGAAGAAAGGAGGAAAAGTCCCCATAAAAGCCACCAATGCAACAAATAGCCAGAAAGGCAGTAGAGTCACTAGGACGTAATTATGAAAGCCAAAGAAAATGATCTTTGAGAGAAGCAATCAAGAAGTGACCAGTAGTTTCAAATGTGGTCAGAAAATTGTCTAAAACGCAGTATTCCAGTATTTTGATGAAAACCAATCAGCTAAAGAATAGATCAGTTTTCAAAGAAAAAAATATATTCACTGTAGGCTAAAGCAGTGCTCTGAAGATTTAAAGTGTTCTGCTGAAACAATGAGCATAACTGAGCGACTGATAGGAAAGTGATGTTATCCTAATGGTCTGGTCCATTTAGTCCATTAAAAGCCCAGCGAACATACCTGTGACATTCTAGGGAGGAAGACGGAACTGGGAAATGTCCAGAAATAGCATTTAAAAGATATATGGCCTGGACAGAATATATATTTCTACCACTAGTTGTAAAATGAACATTTAGCATATGGATAAAGTAATGACCAATTAGAGAGATCCTGTTAGAGGCATAATGTGAACAGTAAATTAATATCAAACTGAGTAATGCACTATATAAGTCACTGAATAAATGTTCCAAAGGAGAGCTAGAGCTTAGGTCCTTTGAATTGAGCCTGCTGGACTGTTCAGGAAAGCAAGCATTAGGGCACCTGCACACAGTGTTAAAATTGTTCTCAACCTTCCCAGCCAAAGGCAAGAAGCTCTCTTGACAGATGCCACACCGAGGGAGTGCAGCTGTGGTCAGTCACGATGTGAGATCCTGGGTACCCCCGGAGAGCGAGAATCAAGAGCAACAGGTGAAGCACAGAGCAGTGAGCTGCAGCTGCGCACAGAGCTGGGGGTACGAACCGACCCTGCACTCTAGTACCTCCAGCAAGCTCTGCTTAAATCCAGGCAGGAATTCTTCTTTTACAGTGTGACGCTTGAGCCATTCAAATTGTTTCCTCCAGTACAATGACTTACTGCCAGCCGCATCCCTGGCTCAAGAGACATCGCTTCTCAAGAGGCAGAGAAGTGAAAGAGCTGAGTGAAGGAGGAAAAAGGAGAAGGCTCATGGTTGATCTGAGAAGTAGATCTTAAATGAAGGATGAAAATATTTGGAGAGATGGAGAGGACAGGAGTGGAAATAGGTCATACCACATGTTGTTGGCTCTCCCTGAGAGCATTTGCAAAATTCTGTGCAAACAAGAGGAGACTCAGACACAGTCTTTCATTGATTCGAGTTCGAGTGGACTGCAATGAATGTTCATGAATATAGCATGATGCAGCGCCAGAGCCTGTGTCTGTAAATCCTGAACTGAGCAGTTTTGCAGGAAACAATTCAATGTTTAAAAGGAAGAAAATACTCATATTTTCTTCATAATGAAAAAAAGGCATCAGAAGTTGTTGCCACACAGATCTTAGTATTAGGAAAATAGACCTACTTGATATACATCCATGCACATTTTTAAAATACATAATTTCAGTAGTTAATAGACATAAGTGATACACCAATAACAGCAACATAAAAATATATAACTGCATATAATAATTTATATGAATGTGAACAATTATATTTAATAAAAAATATTTTAAGAACCATTGTTCTTAAATTCTACATCAGAGCTGTGTGTTTCACAAACATGTAGCATGGTTCATTTCAATCAAATCCTGTGCACGGTTCCACAGCTAGAAATCCTAGTGCAAACTTGTGGTCCTTGTAAATTTAACATCAAATGTTACCTTCTCCCCATTCTTAGCAGGTGAAACTGCTTTGAGTTTTATCTTTGGGCTTTCACAGTATTGCTGGTAAAACATCACCTTTCATTAGCACATCCTGTTTCAGATATGCTAACATTCATTTGAAACACAAAATGTACAACATTCAACTTTTTGATGAATTGATTTTATGTTGAGAGCTGTATCCTACCTTCTCAACTTTCAAGCCACTGGGTCAAAATTCTGTTCAAAAAATTATGCCCAGTGACAGGTAGAGAGGGAGCTAACTGACTATAAGCATTTGATAAATTGTTATAAAGTTAACAAGCACCTGTAATCTCTCTGGCTTTTTGCCTTTAGCAATTTAACTAAAGAAGAGTCAAATTAACTACAAGCTTGGTTTGTCCAGCTGAGTTAATAGAAAGATGAAAGGAAATACACTTGTGTTCTTTACAGGTTTTTGATTTTGATGCATTTTGTCAGGCAAACACATTTTGATCCACCAAATAATGTGGTAACTAAGCTATTCAAACAGGAAGAAGAATGTTTCTCTAGTGATGATATGTTTGTATGATTTACTATAGATGGTCTTTCATATATAGTCAGATGCATAGAATTTTCGCTTAATACCTGTTATCTGCTGAGGGCGTGTATTTAGAAATAAAACACTGATTCAATTAATTTAGGATAATTTTTCAAATAATAATAATTTATTTTACATCCCCTTCTATACATGTCTTCAGTATGTTCTTCAGTGTTTTTTTTTAACAACTTACTAATTTTATTAATTTTATTTTCTATTATTTAGGTAAACATTTGTATTCAAGTGTTTCGTTAGAACATCACAAACATTTTTGGAAGAGTAACCTATAGTTTAAAGTCAGATCTATTTTAACTAATTTAAGAAACTGTATTTCCATGCAATATTTCCCTCATGCAGTTCTGCCTTAATTGTGCTAAGACTTAATTATGATTCAGAAGTATCAGTTTTGGTCATGTTTGTATAGGTGTAAAATTAATCCATTTATTAGTTAATCCAGTTTCTACCATGAGGCATCACAGTTCTGCAGTTATTGCTTGCAGGACTGCATTGCTGCAGTACTAAATGTTACTGTTCAGATAAATTGTATCTGGTGACCAATGTTCCCATTTGCAAAGACAGTGGAGAAAGAGCTTTTCAGACGTTCCAAAGGACACTCAGAGATATGAATTAGTGTGTGCAGAAAAAGAACCACAAAAAAGACAGGAACAGTCACCTTGGCTTCCCTCTGGGGTCAGTGTCATATGCAAGAGTTAAAAATACAAGAAAATATAGATTGTTCTAGACTGGAACTGTCTCCTGCCCCAGCAACTGCCTTAGATAGGAAAAGCAACAACAAGCAAAAACAACAACAATGAAAAAGCACTGCACGTGTCCACATTTATGCTTCAATTTCTGTTTCAAGTCTTCAAGGGGTCAGAACGTTATTGAACATGCTGTGCCAAATCCTCAACATCCCACTGAGCAATTGGAACTAGTTGGGCTGGGAACTAATTTGTTGCTAAAACAATAAATGGGAGCACTTTTAAAAGACATTTAACATGTTCACTGTATAAAAATAGACTGAAATGGCATTATTAAATAAAGCTTTCAAGTGTCAAAAATGAAAAAAGGTCATATAACTCTCCACTGAGAAAATGCCGAACTCACCAGAGGGTTCATCCACTTCTGTTATTTAGCTATTTTATCCGCTGTGTCCTTTACAACAACTTTGTAACCAGACATTACAAAAGATTTAAAGATGTGATTTAGAATTGGAAACACTAAGAGAGCAGGTGAAAGATGTAAGAATTACAAAGACAATTCAGTAGTTTAAAATTATGTCCAGTGCAAAGCTAATGCAGAAATTAGGCCATCTTGAATGTGTGAGTTGTATAGATCTTTTTATTTTAGTAGATGTGCATGTGTTTAGCTTCTGCATCATCAAAATCAGTTACACTGTTAAAACAAATGTTTAGTTCATATGCAGCAAGAAATAAATGAATTAGTTTTTCAGATATTAGCTTTTCAGTCCCTATATTTTTTACCGACAGTACCTTACCTTTCTGGTTATCTCCTTCTACTGGATTCTTTTTGTTTGCATAGAGTTCTGTAAAAAAAAGGGTGAGGAAGGATCCTCAGCTTTACAGAAACAATAGGATGGTTATTTCCCCCCATGTATTTAATTTTGCTTTAGTCCTTTGTCTTCTCTGGCATTTGGTTGTTTCACCTAGCCTTTGGTATTATTTCTTCCTCATCTCTTTTGTTGTGTTTTATACTCATCCCCTGTGAATACAATACAAATTCCTGTTCCTTTTCTTACAGTGTATTTAGCAGTACAAAAGCATATCTACTTTTTGGGTTTTGTTTTATCTGGGCGAACTATACCCCATATAGACTTTGCTACTTTCCTCTCAACTAAATTATTTTAAAATATTTGTCTGATCTGAGGCCAGAAAGGTAACTTAAATAGCTGTCTTACCTTTGATCACCTGGACATCATAGGAGTTTAATTTGTGCACATTATTTTTAGTCTAGTTATTCTGTATTTTTTTGCAAAAAACATGTCTCTGGAGCATCTCTAGATGAAGTGAGATTGGGCGAACTGCGACCATTCAGCCTGGAGAGGAGCAGGCTGGTGGGTAGAACTTATCAACACGTGTAAATGCCTGCAGGAAGGATGGGGCCAGACTCTTTTCAGTGGTGCCCATATCCAGAACGAGAGGGAAAGGGCACAAACTGGCACACAAGAAGTTGTGCCTGAATGTCAGGAGAAACTTCTTCACCATGAGGGTGACAGAACACTGCAAGAGGATGCCTGTAGATTGCATTCTCCATCCATGTCAATATTCCAAAGCCATCTAGACAGGGTCCAGGGCTACCTAATGTAGGTGACCCTCTTTGAGCAGAGGGGTTGAGGCAGATGATCTCCAGAGGTCCCTTGCAACCTCAACCATTTCATGGGATTCTCTGGTTCAGGGAGATGGTAGCAGAGCGGCCTCTGTGCCATGTGCTCAGGGTGGAGCAGGAAAATCAGTGGGATATTGTTGGCTTGTGTTTGTTCTGAGGATGCCAGCAAGGAAATCAGTAAATAGCCACTGCCTCACCAGAGTCTTCATCTTCTCACTGAATGCTTCGTCTCATAAAAAAAGAATGTATTACCACAGCTTCTCTTATTTTGCAACTGTCTTCCTGGTAGCAGGTAATCTGAACACAGCTCCCAAGAGATACGGGCTGGAAAGTAGAGCATCTGAAATGGGCAAAACAAGCCAAGGCTAATTTTTTAAGCTTAGTGTCTTAAAATCAGTCACTTACAGTAAGTGCTCCCTCATGTGATGGTTAAATTGATTACTTGTTTAAGAACTATTGGATTTATTGGTCTTAAGTGTTCCTTGCTACCTAAATCTTTCTATAATAATGCTTAATTTCAACAGAATAGTGATAATAATGCTACTGTTTTATCATATTTCTAATATTAAGATTTTTTTTTAATTGCAATTTAACCATGGAAATGGAAATTCCCCAAATCCAGCTAGAGTTGCCCTAGAATACAGGAATGCAACTACACTTTTAAAAGTAGCCATTGATTTTGGATATAATCCTTTTTAATATCTAAATAAATAACTCAGAGACGTGATTTGGAAAGACACCATTTCCTTACTGTGCTCTGTTTTCAGTGTTAAGCAATAGCTGTGGAGTATGTGAGAAGTCCCTACCAAATACCTGCTCCCAAATCTATCAGAGTAATTACTTTCTTAATGCATTTTTGAAATATCGTTTTAACATAAATCTTGTTGCATTGTAATGTCTCTATTTGAAATAAGAAGCCATTTCAAAGAAGATTCTTACCCAGGAATAATTTTATCATGGAATACCTTCCATAAGCTTTTTATTGATAATCTATTTCTGATACAAATTCTAGACAACTTTTCTTGCTGCTTTTCATGTGGATTAATAAACAGATTACTTAGTATAACATCAGTCTGAAACCAGTGTGTATTTATTAAATAATTCAATTGGTTCTTTGGACATTGCTTAAATTGCTTTTGAAAAATAACATTAACTAGATAGATAAACATCATGGCAAACAGAAAAAGAAAATGCTATGTTCAGCATGGAGGGTTTTGTAGTTTATGAAATAGTAACAATAATTTTTGTGCTTGAAACATGTATTCCAGTCTTTAAAAGATTCCCATTAACAGGCTACCTTAGTAAAGGTAGCAAAACAGTTTTCACAATGACTTCCACTTTTGACACTCATTTTATTTGCAGATTGCATTTAATTTCTGCATAAAAATTAAATAACTTGAAATAGCATGATAAAAATATACTTTAATGATATTATTTAAAAAGACAAAAGCAAAGCCTTGGTTATTCCCTCTCAGACCTTAATAATGAAATGGTCCTTCTCACAATGCAATTGGACAGTTTATTCTTAGTGAATTTCTTGTACAAAGAAAACCAGCTATTCAGATAAACCCAAATTAGAGAAATTAGTAGTTTGTCTCTTAGGCTCAAGTCTCTGCAAAATTTTAGTCTTTTTATGCTACTCTAGTTGTACGAAATGGGTAGAAAGAGCCTCAGGGAAAAATCCAAGAGTAATGAGGTTAGTTGGAGCAGAGCTGACAGAATAGCTTTATGTCAGTGCCCCAATACTAAGCTGTATATCTAGATAGAGCAGGTAAAATTTACTTCAAACAATCCCTAGTTTGGCTATGATTAAACGGTAAATTGTTTTCTGTGTTGGTTCTGTGATAGCTTGTTAGCACCATGAGCTCTGCACCATAATATTTAAGAGATATAAAAATACTAGATTTGTGAGATACTATAGAATCATAGTCCTTCCCTAGATGAACTACATGTCATAAGGGAGTCTTACAGTAAATTTTTCACAGTATTCCCCATTCTAAAATACCAATATTGGTTTAATTTTTCTTTATGGAATATCTCATAACAGAATGCATTTCTGTGTGCTCTGGCCATTTGGTGCTAATATACATGCTAGACAAACAGGAGTGATTAACTGTGGCATTGCCAAAGGGATAAAATGCTTCTTCAGATAAATTCTTTGTAGATTTCCAAAGGGTCACAGTCCTTTTTTCAGCTTGAGGCTGCTTTACTGCCCAGAGCAAATTTGATTTTAACAGACTTAAACAAGCTATAGAAAAGGTGATCTAGAGTTGCTACATGTATAAAATGTGAAAAACATTCGAGGGAAAATAGAAAATCTGCTGCAGTTGAATCCCTTCATGCAAATTAAGTGTAACTGGAGTGTAAATTATGTGGAATCTTAAACAACAGTTCTAATCTGAAAACAACGAATTATATTAATAGTATAACACCAAATAAGATAATTTGGTCTTGTTTGATAAAAATAATGTAAATGTTTCTGTGGCAGTTTGGTCTGTGTCGCCACACTCACCAGGAAGAGTGTGTCAACACAGACCGAACTGCCACAGAAACATGCAGCGGTCCAGGTTTCTAGCTGTGGGGAATGCCTGAGCCTCTGTGTGCTACCAGGGAGTAGTGAAAACACCATCTGCCTCAGGTGTGAGCAGGTGGATGACCTGCTCAGCCTGGTGGTGGAGCTCAAGGAGGAGGTGGAAAGGCTGAGG
>JAWLRI010000928.1:17908-33103 GCA_034781795.1 Crypturellus tataupa | reverse complement strand
ATTACCTGTCCTAACTTCCCCACTACCGTACTCCGGCTGGACCCCGTCTGACCTTGGCTGTGCGGTACTGTTTGTTGTGTCTGTGTGACGCTCCCCATCCCCCTTCTCATCTAGTTTAAAGCCCTCTTAACCAGAGGCACCTATCAGTAGCACCTATCTTGCCCTCCACTCCAGAACTAGCCTTCCCACATATTGGAATTTGGAAAGTAATTTATGGTTTGTAAGAGACAAAATCTGAGCACAGAATTCCCCTTCTAGAAGGCCTGGGCTGTACCATTAACCGCTCTTAAGTTTGGCTCACATTACTCAAAGGGGTCTCTAGAACCCATCTAGATCCACCTTACTTAGGATAGATTGATTTTAAATTTTGCTGTTTGCTTAATTTCTGCCACTGTTACCATGGTGATAAATTCTGCAGGAATTAGCAGAATCTTTTGAATTATGTGAAATAAAGTCACCTAATACCCATTTTATAGCTTGCCATCCCTAAGACATTAGCTCAGAATACTGTTAGTGCTGAGTTCCAGTGGGCTTCAATAAATACTGTTAAAGTAATTGATCCATCTATGAGCAGTGTCTGAAGACATTTACTGCCATTTAAAGTATAGCATCACACTTTCATGGGTCTGTTCCAGAGGTTAACATGACATATGACTGAAACTCCATAGTTTTCCATTTATTTATTTTAGAGTAGAATTAAATCATAGAACTAAAGTATTATGTACTGTTATTAGCAATGCTCTGCTGCCGAAAAGCTTTTAAAGACTTATTCATGAGCATCAGCATTCTATAGATTGCTTCTCCATTATGTGTTCTGGGTATTATTTCCATGTTTTTCCTCCTTCCACAGTACTATTATCTTATTTGCATTCACTTGAGTAGATAAATTTGTGTGGTAAATTTTGCAATATAAAACTGTTGAAGTAATGTATAGACCTTGCTATATTTGGAATGAAAAATAAAGAACAGAATTTGCAAACAGCAAAATAACAAAGCTAGATATATCATAAACAGAATAACAGAAATATATTGTTTAATCACAGATAGTAAGATATCATGATCTTGGAGGTAAAGTTGCTAAGCAACATAACTGGTACAAAACCTACACAGCAAAAATGTTACTGCTAACAAAATATGCATGTATAACTGCTAACGAAATAAGCATGTACAGTACCATAGTATACATGCTTATATTTTACAGGCTTATGGTTTGCTTACATGAAAAATAGCATAGGTTAAAGTGATAAATATTCATAGGTCATATTCAAGGCCATATTAAAAGTATGTATTCTTGATTAATTTTCATTATATTAATTTTCAGAGTCCTCATCCAATCAAAGATGAGAAACTTTATTAGCAAGTGACCTTGCATTTTATGGCATGATTCAACACTAGGCTTACTCCTTTGAAGAGACAGTAGAATATAGTGCTGAACAGTGCATTTCTTGAGTTACAATTCAGTCAAAAACAAACCGAGCTTGAAAATTTTCTTGATACATGTAAAGTCAGATAATATAGAGATTATTCGGAAGACTTTTTTTTTAAGAAAAAAGATCTGTGAAAGCCGTGTGAGCAACTATTATTTAGATTTACTAAGGGAGTTCGAGAATAGTTTTGTCAAAAGTTAGTACTTTGCCATTACAGATTTGGAATAAAGTTTCAGTTTAGAAAAAAAAAAAAGAGGTATAACATTTTGTTTAACAAGTCTCATATTATTTACAGTAATTAATTCCTATAATAACAAATTGCTTGACTGTCTTGCTGTTTCCTCTGTCTTCTGGTACTTTCTTCCTCTCATGTGTGCATATATAAATAAACTACCACTATAAGGGAGAGGCTCTTACATTCCTCTCCTATTTGCCTTCTTCAACCGCCCTTCCCTTTCAAAGTCATCTAGCTTGAAATAGGCCAACAATAGCAAATGCTGGATCTGTACTACCTAGAGCCTGCAAAAGAGCAGTAACTGGCAAGTGGAACAAGTCTTTTTTGAAGAAAAAAAGCAAATTACCTTTTAGTTGTATTAGTTTTAAATGTCTTCATTTCACTCACAGTTCCCACAGCTGTGAATAAAACTTCTTATTAGTTGTTAAGTGAATATTTACACAATCCCAGACATATTATATGTGTTTGTAGCATATGGACATATGGATATACCGACACTCCTAAACTATATGTATCTAATGTTGAAAATTTTAGCATCTTTATGTTTCCCCAGGTTTGCTTTTTAAAATGAGAACATGGAGAATTTTCTTTGCAGAATCACAATATTTTACATCTTAAAATGTAGAAAGACACAATAGAAATATAGAAAATTTGTGGAAACCTAAACTTATGCATTAAAGTCATTCAGAAAGAGATTTCAGGATAGGCTTACTGCGTCGTTTCTACTCTGCAGTACCTATTGGTCTTACCAGACGTTTTACAAAGCCATCTAACAATCTCATAAACTTACTAGGCAGAAAATATAAAGTGAGTAGATATTATACATCCAAATCCAGCTAGGCAGCTGTCGTGTTCACTTTACATGACAAGAGTGGTCAACAGAGCCAGTGCACACTGCTGTCTACACAGCAGACCTCTCCGGGGGAGCTTAAAGTTCTGTAAAACTCTCTGATCAGAAGCCACAGTACTGAATTTTGCTCACAGGGAGTAAATTGCTAAGGTGACTAAATGCATTGAGTGGGTTTAATCACTAGGAATATACTTCTGGGAGGGCATTCTTCAGCAAAGAGGTCCCTCTGCCTCTGTTGCCTGCCTATGAACTGCATTCAAGGTTGTTCTCAGTCTTTGTGGGAATGTTTGGCAAATTCAAGGCAATGTTAACTAATGAAGGGCATGTCTGGAAGGTCAAATAAAGGCAGTTAGGATTTCAGTGTGTTTCATCTGGCAAAACATGCAGGATTTGTTGGGTCAGTGTTCAGTGTCTTTGCAAGTTACTTCGTATTTCACACTACGTGCGGGATGCCAGACACGTCTCCTGAAGGTTTCAATATGAGTCAAGCAGAAATTGCTTTATTCCGCGTTACAGCGCTCTATATACCTAGTACATTTCTGCAAGCTCTTTAGCCACACATACACATACACTACGATTGGTTACATGCCACTGTCCATGCATCTTCTACTGCGCTTGGTTGGTTGTGGATAGCAGTCATGCATTCACACGATTGGTTTGTGCACAAGTCCTTCTTTCACACTGACAAGCTTAATTACAACTCTGTCTCGCCCAACTTTCTCATGCTTGCTGTTCAAGGACCTTCCAGGATTACATTTCTTCAGATCAGGGATTATCCGCTATCTTCTTTAGCTCAGCTCTTCATAGTTGCTTCCCATGGGAAAGCCTCTGTCCCTTAGATATGTTCCCACAACTATGGAGATAGGTATAAAAAAAGAGTAAGAATATATATATTTAAAGATGATTATTTAGATCTTAAATAATCCTTTTTTACTTTGTAACTTCAAATTGTCATGGCTCCAATACTACTTACACTAACGTTGTTTCTTAAATAAAAGAGGTTATCGTTACATTTAATTGGGAACTATGTAAGGATAAAAAAAATTTTTTTTTTTTTGAGCCTTTTATCATCATTTCCATACCAAGAGCTTTTATTCCTGGGCATTTTTCTGCAGCTCGTCCCTGACCATAAAGCATTACAGCAGAACAGAAGCAAAACATTAATTATTGAAAGATCTTTGCTGACTTCAGTCATCAGAATATGTTCTAACAAGTGAGTTACGCTGAGAAAAGATTTCACAAGCAAACCTTATAGACATAAAATGTCCATGCTTGTGTCTCTGAACTAATTTTTAGTGGACCAAGTACTGAGTGGAACAAGAACATCTTGGTAGTAATTTTTTCAGTTGGTTACCAGTATATGACCTGGAGCAAAAGAGCTATTACACCAGTTTCTCAGATATGAACCAAGATAGAGAATGAGTAGCTATGTAGGGAGCTTTTATATATGCAGTGTCTTTCGTATAAGGACTTGAAACTGAGCATAGGTCTTCTCCACTCCAACTGAATATCTCAGCAAATAGATCTGTCTTCTCACAGGAACAGCTCTCCTCCTAATGGATGTGTTTAACCTCTGGAATGAAGTCAACATGCAGTTTTGAATAACTTCTTTCAGCTGTTGTGTGCTAAGTTGTGTTTAAGGCAAACTGAACTTCCAGATTTCTTTGACTTGAGCTCACCCTTTGTCAGATGACATTGATTTGAACTCCTCACTTTATTCCTCTACTGATTTGCTCAAGAGGAAATCAAGAGGTATCAATCTCTTTGCCACAATTCACATAAATCAAAGAATTTCACATAATTCACATAAATCAAAGAAATTATACTAACTTAGACTTTCTTTCTAAATCCTTGTGTACAAAAAGTCATTTGCATCAACAGATGTAAGATTTTTCTATGCGTATTTTTCTTTTCAAGCACAGTATTGACCTGAAGTGTGTTTGTAATTCATGGCGATCATTCTCCACTCTTCTGCCTGTAACTCAGCACCTGCACAGCTCTGTTGCCTCAGAGACAATGCCAGCAAAGCAGTGCATAACCAGTTCCCCTTTGTAAAGCAAGGTTTGATCTGTTTAGGACAAAAGCATTAGGGAAAAAGCCACATAAAGAGCTGTAAGTGATGTGCATGCTAATCCGATGGAGAAGTATTTATCTCTTTCCACTTTGCCTACTTTGAGATTCAGAAATAATTTATTCTCCAAAGGGAGGGCTATTTCTTCACTCACTTTTTTTTTTTCTACTTGTCATCAGTAGTGCAGACCCTAGTGGTGCAGCTAGCAGGGTCCCCCAGGGGTCAATCCTGGCTCCAATTATGTTCAGCTTCCTCACCAGCGATCTGGATGAAGGCCCAGAGCACAACTCTGGCATGTTTGCTTCTCCTCCTTCTAATGTCATTGTAATACCAATACACCACTCCATCCCACTGAGCACGCTCTCTAGATTTCCGATTAACTTGGGAGACTTTTTTAAATCAATGAATAACGAAAGCAAATATGACTAGAGTCACTCAAGCTCCGCATAAATGTAAAATAAAACATATAAAAGGCAAACTAGTAAGAGAAGGACACTAAGGAAGAGGGAAGACTCCATCGTAACTTCTGGGTCAGTCACTGTGCTGATCCCCCTTTCCTTTCCTCAGGTCGGGACGCTGCCTGAGGAGACTCAAGGCTGAGAGCCCTCTCCCATCTTCTGGGTGAGTGATGATTGCACATTTGTACATCAGAGCTAGCTAAAAACCCCACGCTGTAGTAGAGAATTTCCTATACTGACATCTGAAACCTGCTTTGTAAATGTTGCATTTGAATAAATCACGCTGTTTGTAAACTTGACTAGTTGTTTAGGGGGGCCATCGGACCTACAGCTGACAGACTGTTCATGAATCTGATACTGCCAGAGTCGCGCTTACAGTTGATCACACTATTTGGGAACTTGATTTGCTCCTAGGAAGGCAATCGGACCTACAGTCCACAGACTGTGAATCCGATACTGATTTGATATCTCCTTCCCCCGCAGTCATCACTTCAGCTTTCAATCTAACTCATTGTTTTCAAATATTCCACAGTCCCATAGCACTGTTTCTTTTGAAATTTCCTCTTGGCAGACTACTCGAGTCTCCCACAGAGATCCCTAAAAAATATGCTTATTTTCCTTACAAATATATAATTCCTTTGAAACACTTCCTATAGTTTTACAGTAAGCGCTACTGAAAAGAATCAAAATGCAATGACCAACAAAAGTTTTTAAATGAAAAAAATGGATGATTCGCATAGAGCAGGAATGTGAATGTAACCACCAACCAATTAACTCTTTTCCCATTTGTTATCAGAAGTTCTTTCTGAAATCTTTATTAATCAAATGAACACACCTTTGCCTGAAAAAAGTTTTTGATTTGATAAGCTGACATTTTCACAAAAATGCAAAAAAAATCCACTAGATATTTAGATATTTACACCTCAAATATCTTTCATCTGTGCACTAGTGCTTTAAGCCAAGCAATCAATCTGACCTGAGAATTTTATAGCTTCATTGGAAGTTTTCATAATTCATAAGATTCATTTCAAGTACAACATAGTTTACATTCTTTGAATTTATACATTCTTACTTTTAACTTTGCCTTTCCTTCCCAAAGCATATTGAGCATCGTGAGAAATTATATTTAGTCAAAACTAAAACCATATTTTATCATTTGAAGGTAATAAAATCAATTTGAAGCTTTTTGTACTACTAATTCCTGTGGTTGTTTTCCTAGAAGGATAAAAATCTGTAATGCAACATCAATAGAACAGCAAGTTTACATGAATGATGGCAGAAATAAGTACTGACATTATTTAAACTGTTGCCAAAAAGTATCCTACTTTGAAAACCAGTGATCCTAGAAATGTTGTGTTAACATTAATAAAGTTAAGTATAGAGCTAGCATAAATATACTGAACTTTGGTAATCTGATCATTATTTCTTATCTCTTATTAGTCTTGTATCTGCAGTCGCATGAAGGGCAAACTGCTGTTAATTTCCTGTTTAAGTTCTGGCACTGACCCTTCCTCCAACTCTACTGTATTTCTGCTCACAGCAGGTAAATAGCAGAGGCTATAACTGCTCCTTTCCTATAACTATCTTATTCTCAGACCCAGCTCCTGTCCAGCCGTTAGTAAAATAACCAGTATGATGATTTGCTCGAGGCTTCTGCGTTTCACCAATATTCCTGGGTACACAGGACCAAAAGTCGTGTCAGTTATTCTGAATCATGCTACAAACGGAATAGCAGCCCCAAGGTATTATTTCCCACTTTCTACTGACAACAAACTGGGCTGGTTGCTGCCACATCAAAACTATTCAGGAGAGGAAAGGAGTTGGGGGCAGAACTTTGCCAAGCATGTTCTGTGCACATACACACTGAAAACTACTTGTTTTCTCCTAATGTAGGAGTAGCCTTCCTCTCACTGTTGCTTACCCCATAGAGC
Source organism: Crypturellus tataupa (assembly GCA_034781795.1). Taxonomy (NCBI): domain Eukaryota; kingdom Metazoa; phylum Chordata; class Aves; order Tinamiformes; family Tinamidae; genus Crypturellus; species Crypturellus tataupa. The sequence goes on along the minus strand of JAWLRI010000928.1, from coordinate 26,131 downwards.
TCTTAAAAATGATATAGTTGGTGGCTCTGGCTAGCTGAGCTAGAAATAGTGACCATATTACCACAAGAAATACCTGTGTTTTAGGAGTGTGGTTTCCTTGTGCTACCATGTGGTCAAGAAGGGGAAAAAGGTGTTTTCAGGAGTGATGCAATCTGAGACCAAGATCAGATTTCTAGATTGGCCAATCCACTGTTATTTCTAGAGAGAATCCTAACTGAAATACTTCAGCTAGACATGAAATGGACTGAACTTATACCTGGGTCTCTGTGAGTTCATAGGGAGACAGGTTTGGGTCCATGATGCTTCAAGCTGAGCGGGCAGGGGTAAATTATTTAACACTAAGTAGCTAATAGAAATTGAAAAGCTGTTATTTTGTTAGAAAATGAAACCCAAAATGCATCAACTCAATGGATAACCCCTTACTAGATCCAGAAGATCTACAGACACCACAAACCTTTGAAGGAGATTACAATTACCCAGGATAAAGTAGACACAGAAAGAACTGTCATTAAACGGGATTTAAGTGGGAAAAAACAGAGAAGATTTCATTTGTACTGTGATATTTATGACTGCTAAGACATGTATAAGAAGAAAATATATATTTTTTTTAATTGGTAGGGCATTTCTAGAAGAAAACATGAGCATCAGAGTAATGCTCCTAACTTGAAGAATTTCAGAACGACAGCTGAAAAGGTATTGCATTTATTACACATTTAAACAATATTTCCATATTGTATTTAATTTACACTTGATTACAAGAGGAAAGAATATAATCCATTTCATGACACAAAGTTAAATATAGCACAAAGAAGTACTACAAAATGTAATGAAATTTTTCAGCCACTTTTATTTAGGGAAATAATAAATTCTAGCAGAGAAGTTGAATTGAATTGAAAGAAGCAGCAACTTCCATTGTATGCCTGAAGATTGAAGACTTTTTCATTAGGATGTTAATAATCTTCAGGGCCAGTAGCTCAGTAGCTCATTAAACCATAGAATAGATTATGGATATTGAAAGACTAAAGTCTGTCTACTTGCTCATATATGTTGCACAGATCTTAAATCTCATCACTTAGCTCTACTGCTGGTCTGCTGTCCAGCTTTACTGATGTGTTTTTGAGCTGGCCTAAGGACTTCTGTACTTTTGAACTTTTGTATTTTACTTCTCAATTTGATGAAATCAATTCATATTTGGTTTGGTATTACAAACCAAACCAGTACTTATTCTATCATCAAGGGATCTGTGTTAGAATTTTCAGTTCACTACATATAATATGTAGCATAAAGCCTTAAACATTAAAAAAAACTATACAGTTTTTTAAATGCTTATACTGTACATTCACCATGTACTCATTTCTAACCATCATAAATGAATATACTTTAAGACAAAATGATATGGCACCTATATAACTCTTATTGCAACTGTTCATTCTACAATTTCACCACATTGAATAAGTTGATAAAGAACCATTTCCTTTTCTTGCAGTCCAGAGGAGAGCTCTCTTGCTGCCCTTCATCTCTCTCACCTAAGAGATTTTACTTGTTTTCCTTGAATCCCAAGTCATTTTTGTCTTTAAATGATCTGAATGTCTTTTCACCTCTGGCTGTTCTCCCAGCTCCCAGTTTTAGCAGGATAAGTGAAGGTGTGTCCTGTCACCTCTAGCTAACTAATGATAAATTAGCTTTTTCAATGTTAGATGTTTTTCCCCTTCTGTCAGACTTTCTCTTTTCTTCCCTGTCACTAGAACTTTCCCACCTATTTTTACTTTAGCTTAGCTATTGCTAAATCCTATCCGCTTTCCTTTCTCATTGTTCTCTAAATCAGTTTTCCTCTCCCTCTGATTTTGAAACCACGGCAGATGCTTTTTGACACAATCTCTTTTCCTGCTTGTTACCTTGCTCCTTTTTATTTGTTGAGTGCACTGCTGCTAAAACTCTGTCTTGGCACCTGTTTTTGTCATTCCTTGATCTTTCTCATCGGATTCAAGTTTTTCCTTTTCAACTTCAAAACTCTACAACTCTCACCTGAACCTATACTTCAGGCTTCTGTTTAGCCTATGGTGCCATTTGAGTTCTACATTCCTAAAGTCCTATTTAAGTCATTTTCATAGTTTTCTCTGTCACTTTTTAACACTTTTTTACTACTATTCTTCTAATTGGGATATCCTCTGTTATATTTTAAATTAAAACATCTCCCTCCATCTTTCTTTATATCTCTCCCACCAATGGCAATTCACAGGATCTCTATAATGGAAAGTGCAGTTCTTCAAACTTTTTTATTTTAACACAAAAAAGAAAAAAAAAACTTTTCATCAAAGTTTTCTAGAAAAAAAAATGTGAACTGTAACTTGCTAGTTTTGTCAGCAGTACATTTCCTACATTTGAAATCAGATGTTCTCAGTCCTAAAAATGCTGATCAGATGATACAGCTGATTACAGCTGCACTTCATCCATATTCAGTCCCACGTGTATGGGAGAACATAATTTAGGTCCTCAGTTCAATAACATGGGACCTTGCTGGCCATATAGAAAATTAACAAAAACAAAAACAGCTACCATCAGCTAGGGATAATCTAGAAGGGTTGCCTTCCTCTGGGCTGCCCAAAGACTAGAAAAATATGCACAAAAAGGGGCATACAGACTCAGCTCTCTGTAATCTCCAAATTTACATTAGTCCATTTCCAGTCACTTTAGAACAAAACTGTAAAAATAGAAATTTTTAATTCAGAATGCTGGTCTAGATAAATTTGTAATATACTGTCTCTCTTCACCATTCAGTGCTTTCTTAGTCCTCACTGTACTAAGCCTATTATGCCTATTATGGACAGTGTGGGATTCTGTTTACTATCATATTTCCCCCCTCCTCACATTCTGCATAGCTATGCATGTGCAATCCTGTGAACGCAACCAGAGGTTCCCTGACTGCAAACAGTATTCCCCCTAGCTGCAAACAGTATTAGGTTAGTAGTGCTTCCTATTACTGGCAACAAGAAGAGGAAGAAAAAAAATGCCATTTTATTCATGTGCCGAAACAAAGGAGTTGTGATGAGAAATTAAGGGGCTCTTCTTAGCACACAGCCGTAACAAGTACACTGCTCTAAATAGCTACTGCCTTTCCATCTGATGCAGGGGCAGGGGAACAGGGAGGGGGAAAAAAAAGAGGCAGGGAAAATTTCAAGGCACTTTCAAAGCTCTATCCTTCACTGCCTGAGCAATAATAAGCATCAAACAGAAAAGTGCCTATCCAGAGAATATTTCCAACAAGGGGAAGGACAATCCGATAGGGAAAAGGTATGAAGTCTGTATGACACAACTATGTCAGACTAGGAAAGAGTCATTGTTCGATTGTTTTGTACCTCCTATTCTTGTTTTGAGTCAGACATTTTCATGACGAGCCTGCTGCCTTAGAGTGGACCTTCTGGCCCCAAAACTATCTAGGACCAGATATGGTGACACTTGTATTACTTCATGCAAGACATAAATGCCAGCTTCACTGTAGCACTATATGCTTTACTCTTCTTCAGTGCAGCACATGGTAATAATTATCATCTTGAAAAAACAGCAGTGAACACAAAATAATTCAGCACAGAAAAATGCAGATGGAGAGACCTCAGTAATCTGGAGCCCACAGATTGCAGCAGCATACAACTTGTGTTGCCTACTGTCAGATTTTTACATGCAATTGTACAATGAATTTCCACATAAGTAATTTAAAAATGGTATATAGTACAAACTGGTTACACAGCTTATTTACTTATCTAATCACATGAGCAGAAAGTATATATCTGCTGTTGGGTTCTAAAAGCATTTTAGTTTATCACCTTTTTTTTCTTATCATATCCTTTCATTCTTGAATTTAAAAAGTCAAAATTAACAATTATGTTGAAACTTCTGTTTTATTCCTAGTTTTGACTGTTACAAAAAGGACTGAAAACATTCAAGGACTCATTTTACTGCTGTCATCATTGCAGCACTGAAGTGTCTTTCCCAAGCAATATCTCATTAACATTATATTCTTGTGTTCTTCTGAGAATTAAGATATGTGTTTGCAACTGAGTAACCTTGTTTTTTCTTTTGATGCAGTTTTGGCATTATGTAAGAGGATGCTAGTAGAAGACAGCAGTGACGGTGCAGGGCCCTGTTACATTCTGCATTTATTTCAACAGCCATTGATATTCATTACATAGCACAGCTATTTGACTTTCAGTTTCAGTTTTTACATCTGAAACTTCTTGGGAAATGAGGCTTTTCTTCGTACTTACATATACTTCTATACAGTCTCAGAATGTTTTATAACAAGGGAAAGAATTTTTCATTTCCGCTTTACTAAGATCTCTACCCTTTAGCTACTTATGAATAAAGATGCACTGATTTACTAGATAAAATATGAGTATATTCTCCCAGGAAATTTCTTTACAAACTTCAGCGTTTTTCTTCAGTGACACTCTCTGAAACGTAGATGTGAGAACATTGCTCCTATGTAAGAATTTCTTTTTCTAGAACAGTACAGTTCAGTTTGATGGAGACCAGCAAAAGGCAGCTACATGCAGAAATTTCCTCAATGTCTTAGGAGGAGCTTTTGGTGCGGATTTTGCTGAATTTCCCAGTGGCATTTATTGGCATCGCCCATGGTTCTTTCAAAGAGTTTCCACAGTGTTTTGGGAGCATCTTTTGGCACAGATTTCACTGGATTTCCCATTGGACTTTTGTGGCATCTCCCACCATTCTTTTGAGCAATTTCTACAATGTCTTGGAACAAGGTACTGTGCCAAGCTCTATGGGCTCCTACAGCTTTCTCTCAGCTGTTACATGATCAAAAGGGCTTGTACTGGCCTTTTTGTGAGTTGGTACAAGCTCATTTTGGCCTCTATAGTTTCATATAGACTTTTGATACATTATACAGCCTTGTGCGGGCTCATTCTGGGCTCCAAGGGTTTGCAAGGGCTCATTCTCTGTGCCTTTAGATGCACAGATGACATCGACATGGCCTGCGCTGTCCTCTGTGGGCTTGTATGAGATTGCAACAGGCCTCTATGGGCACACACAGACTTGTGGCAGTCTTTATGGGATCATACAGGTTTGTGTCAAACTCAATGGATTCATATAGGCTCCAGCCATCCTCTAAGGCTTGTACAGGCCTGTGCTGATCTCTAAGGGCTCATGTGGGCTCACACTGGCCTCTACAGGTTTGTGCCTGCCTCTACAGCCTCACAGAGCTTGTGATAGCCTCTGTGTGCTCATGAAAGGGTCTATGAGCTTGTAAGGGCTTGTATCTGTCTATTGGGTTCATATGGTCTTGTATCTGCCTGCACAGATTTGTATGGCCTATTACTAACTTCTGTGAGTTTTTATGGGCTTGTGTCAAGCTCTGTGACCTTCTATGGGTTCATGTGGGTCTCTGTAGGCTTGTAGGGGCGCATGACAGGCTCTATGGATTGGTACTGGCTTCTATGGGTGTGTTCAAATGTTTTGGCCAATACAGGCTTGTACAGTCTTGTGCCATGTTGTGTGGGCTCATAGGAGCTTGCATTGGGCTCTACAGGCTTGCACATGCTTGTGATAACCTCAACGTGCTTGTTCAGGCTCCTGCTGCCCTTTACTGACTCATATGGGTTTATACCAGTTCCTCCAGGTTGACACAGGACCCAGGCTTTGTGGGCTTGTATGGTCTCAGGCAGGCCTCTGTGGACTTGTATAGGCTTGAGCTGGCCTCTCTGCCATTGCGCAGGTTTGCACCATCTGTGTGCTTACATGGGCTCGTGTCAGGGTCTAGAGGCTGGTACTGGCTTGTTTTGTCTTCTTTTGCCTCATATTGGCTCATGTTGGTCTCTATGGACTCATACAGGCTTGTCCCAGCCTCTATGGACTCGTATGAGCTATTTCTATCCTCTAGTGCTTTGTATGGTCTTGCACACTTCTCTACTGGCTCAAACAGGTCTGTGCTGAGCTCTGTGAATTTGTATCGGTTCACACAGGCCTCTGTAGTCTTGTTTAGGGTTGTCCTGAGTTCTGTGGACCTATACAGGAGCATACTGATCTCTATGGCTTTGTGTTGGCTTGTTCCATCCTCTACGGCTAATAAGGATTCCTGTCGGTCTGTACGGTCTCATATGGGTTTGTTTTATGGACTTTATGGACTCATGCCAGCCTCAATGGGTGTGTATGGTCTTGCACTTCCCTTGATGGGCTTGTGCCAGCTGATGATGTCCTCTATGGCCTCATACAGTCTTGTGCCTCTATAGGTTTGTATGGTCTTGCTCTATCTTCTACAGTCTAATATTGTCTCGTGTCCATCTCTAAGGTCTCATATGGGCTCACACAGCCCTCTAAAGGATTGATGGTGTCCTCGACACACTTGTACTTACTCATACTGGTCTCTACTGGGTCCTATGGCCTGTATAGGCTTATAAGGGCTCTTGCTGAGGTCAACTGGCTTGCACGGTCTTGCTCTGCCCTCTGTGGAGCCACATGGGTTTGTGGCAGCCTCTACAGGTTCGTAGGGGTCCACATGCTTTTATGGGCATGTGCTGGGCTCTGCACACTAATATGGGCTCATTCTGAGCTCTGTGAAATAGAATAGGCCTACATCTGCCTCTATGTTTAGGCACAGTCCTGTGCTGGCATCTATGGGCTAGTACAGGTTTATGCCACCCTCTGCAGACTCATACAGTCTTGTGCAGAGTTTTAGGATCTCATATGAGCTCATGTGGGGCGCTGCACAGTTGTACAGGCTCCCGCTGGCCTCTAGGCACTCATACAGGCTTGCACCACCATATATGAGCTCACCGAGGGCTTGTGCCAAGGTCTACCAGCCCATATGAGTTTATGCCAGTTTATATGTGCTCATACAGTCCTCCACGTACTTGTGCAGGCTCGAGCCAGCCTCCGTGGGTATATCTGGGTCTGGGCCATATTTTATGGGCTTAAACATGCTTGCCCCAATCTCTAATGTCCTCTCCGGGCTGTGTGGTACTCTACAGACTCGCACGGGCTGGTGGTGACTTTTGCTTTTGCAGTTTTGCACGGGATGCAAGGGCATGTATGGGCTTGTGCTGCCCTCTAAAGGCTGGTACGTGCTAATGCTTAGTTAGACCGACTAAGAGGCTCACACTGAGCTCTACCAGCTCATGAGCAATTGTGCTGAGCTCTCGAGACTCCTAGGGGCCAGGGCAGCACTTCATAGCTTTGCAAGGCCTCATGCAGTCATCTGCAGGCTCCTACAGGCTTGTGCTGAGTTCTTATATACTGTAAGGACTCACGGTGGTCTATATTTAATTGTATAGTCTCATGACAGCCTGAATAGCCTTAATAGCAAAGGGAGCAGCAGCCCCCAAGGAAAAGGTGGGAGCAGAGCAGGCCGGCCTCCGTGATCAGTGCAGGGCTGGCCACGAGTGCGAGCGCTGCAGGCCACAGGTGCACAGCAGTGGGGCTGCCCCAGCGGGCTAAGTGGCCCAAGGCAGCCTCCTCCTGCAGTTCTTCGTCACCTGAATCGTTTTGGTGCTGTTTCAAACTTTTAGGAGAAGCTTCTAAATCGACCTGATTTTCCTTTCTTAGCTAGGAAAGGATTTCCGGGACTAGGTAATGACAAATAGGAATCCTTCTGTTTAATAGGCATGTAAGTTTGCAGAGAAGCGCAAAGAGGGTTTCCTTTGCAAGCTTTTTGGAAAAGGGGCACTCTAAGCTAGAGATCAATCCTGCAACATAGGCAGAATGTGTTAGAGTGTGAAGTGCAGAGGGCCGTGGCGTAAAGACGGGCACAACTGCTGAGAATTGCACTACTTGCGGTGAGCCTGTGACCACACGCATGTCGCTCTCCCAGTGCCCTTCCTTCCCTCCTCATTTTTGCACACTACAAGCACACGCGCTGTCCTAGGCGAGCTGTCAGGAAATACTGTAAGATCGTCAGCTATTGGCCTAAGGCTCCAACGCAAAACAGCTAATAGAGAAAGAGAGTTCCAAGACTTTAGGATTTGATGTCTTGCAAAGCGGATACTTCTTTGTCGTGGATAATGTGCCAAGGCACACTGAAAAACAAAAGACTGCTGAGTGCAAAAGCCTCACAGCCTCATGAAACCCATGCCAAGCCTTCAGGTAGAGTCCATTGCCATCTTGTCCTATGCTAACAAAAGGTTGTCTTTGTTTAGCGGCCTGCGGGACGGCCTTAGGGGCATGGGGAGCCAGCGCCTTTCCTTGCTGCAGGCCCCCAGGGGGGATTCCTGCTTG
>JAWLRI010000928.1:0-17808 GCA_034781795.1 Crypturellus tataupa | reverse complement strand
CGCCTCCGTGGGGGCCAATGGGCTCCCTATACCGCCTTAAACGCGCGAGCGCGGCGTTTAGGGCGCCACCTCCTTCCTGTGATTTGCATAGCCAATAGTTGCGGGACCCCTGGCGCTGCGCACTGGTGGTTACCGGGGCAGACTGTGTTTTAAGGACGTCCAGTGCACGGCGTTGGAAGCGGACGGTGACGGTCCCGCTCAGCCCTTCACCGGGAGGTACCGGCTCCACTTGCCCCGAGCGGTGCGCTGTCGCCTCCCACAAAGGGACATCTGCGCTCTCTCGCTTCCCAGCACAGTATCCAACGGAAGGCAGTGATGGAACCGGCTTCACCATGCTTTGCATCTCCGCGGAGTGCAGGCAGGAGAGCTCCGTGCAAAAACCTAGACGGGTTGTTTTAGTCTGTCGGCGCCAAAAGCTACTTCGTCGTCAGAAAGTTGCCAAGAACTGCTCCCGGTCGGGACAGCCTCAGGGCGCTGCTAACAGCATTTCCCGACCCTATGCCTATTTCCTTCTCCCTCCCTCCCCGCCGCCCCCCGCGCCCGCATCCCGTCCCCCTTCTGGAAGGGAGCTGCTGCGGGGCGCCCATCTTTTGCCGTGGGGCAAAGAGGTCCCTCTGCTTCTGTTGCCTGCCTATGGACTGCACTCAAGGTTATTCTCAGTCTTTGTAGGAAAGTTTGACAAACTCAAGGCAATGTTAACTAATGGAGGGCATGTCTGGAAGGTCAAATAAAGGCAGTTAGGATTTCAAAGTCTGTTTTACCTGGCGAAAGCTGCAGGATTTGTTGGGTCAGTGTTCAGTGAAGATTTAGATCTTAAATAATCCTTTTTTACTTTGTAACTTCAAATTGTCATGGCTCCAATACTATTTATACTAACGTTGTTTCTTAAATAAAAGAGATTATCATTACATTTAATTGGGAACTTTGTAAGGATAACAATTCTTTATTATTATTATTATTATTGATCCTTGTACCATCATTTCCATACCAAGAACTTGGATTCCTGGGCATTTTTCTGCAGCTTGTCCCTGACCATAAAACATTTCAGCAGAACTGAAGAAAAACATTAATTATTGAAAGATTTTTACTGACTTCAGTCATCAGAATATGTTCTAACTAGTGAGTTACAGTGAGAAAAGATTTCACAAGCAAACCTTATAGAAATAAAATGTCCATGCTTGTGTCTCTGAACTAATTTTTAGTGGACCAAGTGCTGGGTGGACCAAGAACATCTTGGTAGTATTTTTTTTCAGCTGGTTATCAGTGTGTGAACTGGAGCAAAAAAGTTATTACACCACTTTCTCAGATATGAACGAAGATAGGGAATGAGTAGCTGTCCAGGGAGCTTTTATATATGCAATGTCTTTCATATAAGGGCTTGAAACTGAACACAGGTCTTCTCCACCCCAGCTGAATGTCTCAACGCATAGATCTGTCTTCTAACAGGAAGAGCTGTCTTCCTAATGGATGTGTCTGACCTCTTGAATGAAGCCAACGGGCAGCTTTGAATAACTTTTTTTTCAGCTGTTGTATGCTAAGTTGTGTTTAAGGCAAACTGAACTTCCAGATTTTTTTGACTTGAGCTCACCCTTTATCAGATGACATTGATTTGAACTCCTCACTTTATTCCTCTACTGATTTGCTCAAGAGGAAAGGTTGTCAATCTCTTTGCCACAATTCACATAAGTCAAAACAATTATACTAACTTAGACTTTCTTCCTAAATCCTTGTGTACAAAAAATCATTTGCATCCATAGATGTAAGATTTTTTTCTATGTGTATTTTTTTTTCTTCTTCAGTAGCATTTGAAAACACTAGTCATAAGCAACCTCATTGTTTCACCTTATTAAAGAGCTGTTTAGTATAATATTAATAGCTCTCTCACTTAGCTCTCTATATGTTCAGGAAGGGAAGTGTATTGTTGAGAAGGAGGAGTAGTCTGTGAAGATTTATCCCATCAATAGCTATGCTGTAATAAGTAGTTATTGCAACCACTAGAATACTTAGGTAAATGACCCAGGTAGTGATGACCATGTGCCTGGAGTGGACTGGACCTGTGATTTGGAGTGGTGGTAGTGTTTAAGTTTCCGCTCTCTATCAGTTATCTTTCTTTGATCAGAACCCATTCCTTTTCTTTTCAAGCAGGGTATTGACCTGAAGCCTGTTCGTATTTGATGGTGATCATTCTCCACTCTTCTGCATGTAACTCAGCACCTGCACAGTTCTGTTACCTCAGAGACAATGCCAGCAAAGCAGTGGATAACTAGTTCTCTTTTGTAGAGCAAGGTTTGATCTGTTTAGGACAAAAGCATTAGGGAAAAAGCAGCAAAAACAGCTGTAAGTGATATGCATGCTAATCAGACGGAGAAGTATTTATCTCTTTACACCTTGCCTACTTTGAGATTCAAAAATAATTTATTCTCCAAAGTGAAGGCTATCTCTTCACTCACTTTACCTTTTTTTCCCCCTTGTCATCAGTAGTGCAGACTCAAATGGTTTAGCTAGCTGTGTCCCCCAGGGGTCCATCCTGGCTCCAATTTTGTTCAACTTCCTCACCAGTGACCTGGATGAAGGCACAGAGTACAACTCTGGCATGTTTGCTGATGATACACAACTTGGAACAGTGACTGATGCACCAGAGGAATGTGCTGTCATTCAGTGGGATCTGGACAGGCTGGAGAGATGGGCAGAGAGGAACCTCAAAAGGTTCCACAGGCACAAGTTGCATGGTCCTGCAGCTGGGGAGGAATAACCTCAAGTACCAGCACAGGCAGGGAGCTGATGATGGGACAAGAGGCAATAGGCAAAATTGAAATATGGAAGGTTTCCATCCCACAGAAAGACATTTAATGCAGCTCCATCAATATAGGCCTTTTCCCACTTGCTAGGACACTTCCTTGTCACATGTGTTAGGGATTTGCAATAAATCATAGCCTCGACTTCCACAAGAAATTGGTCTGTTCAGCCAGGAGCTAAGAGCCTTGCATAATACTAACTTATTGTTTTCAAATATTCCACAGTCCTGTAGCACTGTTTCTTTTGAAATTTCCACTTGGTAGACTACTCGAGTCTCCCACAGAGATCCCTAAAAAATATGTTTCTTTTCCTTACAGATATGTAATTCCTTTGAGACACTTCCTATACTTTTACAGTAAGCAATATTGAAAAGAATCAAAATGCTATGAGCAACAAAAGCTTTTATAAATGAAAAAAATGCACAGAGCAGGAATATGAATGTAACCACCAGCGAATTAGCTCTTTCCCCATTCGTTATCTGCAGCTTTTTCTGAAATCTTTATTAATCAAATTAATATACCTTTACCTGAAAAATGTTTTTGATTTGATAAGCTGACATTTTGACAAAAAATGCAAAAAAAAAATCCACTAGATATTTAGATGTTTGCACCTCAAATAAATTCAATCTGTGCAAATAAATTTAATCTGTGCATTAGTGGCTTAAGCCAAGCAATTAATCTGACCTGAGGATTTTATAGCTTTATTAGAAGTTTTCATAATTCATAAGATTCAGTTCAAGTACAACATAGTTATGTTCTTTGAATTTATACATTCTTACTTTTAACTTTGCCTTTCCTTCCCAAAGCAAAGTGAGCATCATGAGAAATTATATTTAGTCATAACTAAAACCATATTTTATCATTTGAAGATAATAAAAGCAATTTGGAGCTTTTTGTACTATTAATTCCCGTGGTTTTCCAGAAGGATAAAAATCCTTAATGCAACATCAGTAGAACAGCAAGTTTACATAAGTGATGGCAGAAAGAAGTACTGACATTGTTATACAGAAAGTGTTCTACTTTGAAAACCAGTGATCCTAAAAATATTGTGCTTATTTAGTAATGTTAAGTATAGAGCTAGCATAAATATACTGAACTTTGACAAATATGATCATTATTTCTTATCTCTTATTAGTCTTGTATCTGGAGCTATATGGAGGGCAAACTGTTAGTAATTTGGCATTTGGGAAAAGGTATTATAAGACTAATATGATAGATGGCCATCATTAAGAATGTGATGATGTCTACATCTAATGCACTTGCTCAGTTAGATAACAGTAGTAAGATATCTACCTCGGTTCTTCTTGTAGCTTGACTCAGGCACTGTCAACAGACTGGACTGGTTGCTAACACATCATAACTACTCAGGAGAGGAAAGGAGTAGAGGGCAGAACTTTGTCAAACATGGTCTGCACATATACACACTGAGAACTACTTGTTTTCTCCTAAGGTAGAAGTACTCTAGCCTTCCTCTCACTATTGCTTATCCGACAGAGCTCTTAAAAATGATATAGTTGGTGACTGGCTAGCTGAGCCAGAAATATTGACCATATCACCACAAGAAATACCTGCGTTAGGAGTGTGGTTTCCTTGTGCTACCCTGTACTCAAGGAGGGGAAAAAGGTGTTTTCAGGAGTGATGCAATCTTAGGTCAAGATCAAATTTCTAGACTGGCCCATCAACTGTTATTTCTAGAGAGAATATTAACTGAAATACTTCAGCTATACATGAAATGGACTGCACTTATACCTGGGTCTCTGTGAGTTCGTAGGAAGACAGGTATGCGTCCATGATGCTTCAAACTGAGGGGGCAGGGGTAAACTATTTAACACTAAGTAGCTAATAGAAATAGAGAAGTTGTTATTTTGTTATCAAATGAAACGCAAAATGTATCAACTCAATGGATAACCGCTGAGTAGATCCAGAAAATCCATAGACACCACAAACCTTTGAAGGAGATTACAATTACCAAGGATAAAGTAGACAGAGAAAGAACTGTCATTAAACGGGATTTAAGTGGAAAAAAACAAAGAATTCATTTGTACTGTGATATTTATGACTTTGAAAAGACATCTGTAAGAAGAAAATAAACTTTTTTTTTTAAATTGGCAGGGTGTTTCTGAAAGAAAACATGAACATCAGAGTAATACTCCTAACTTAAAGAATTTCAGAATGACAGCTGAAAAGGTATTGTATTTATTACACATTTAAACAATATTTCCGTATTGTATTTAATTTACCTTTGATTACAAGAGGAAAGAATATAATCCATTTCATGATACAAAGTTAAATATAGCACAAAGGAGTACTGCAAAATGTAATGAAATTTTGCAGTCACTTTTATTTTGGGAAATAATACATTCTAGCAGAGAAGTTGAATTGAATTGAAAGCAGCAGCAACTTTCATTGTATGCCTGAAGACTGAAGACTTATTCATTCTTATTCATTAGAATGCTAATAATCTTCAGGGTCAATAGCTCAGTAGCTCATCACACTATAGAATAGATTATGCTTATTGGAACACTAAAGTCTAACTGCTTGCTCTTATATGTTGCATAAATATTAAATGTCATCACTTAGCTCTATTGCTGATCTGCTGTCCAGTTTTACTAAAGTGTTTTTGAGCTGTCCTAAGGACTTCTGTACTTTTGAACTTTTGTATTTTACTTCTCAATTTCGTGAAATCAATTCATATTTGGTTTGGTATTACAAACCAAACCAATACTTATTCTGTCGTCAAGGGATCTGTGTTAGAATTTTCAGTTCACTACATACAAAATGTACCATAAAGCCTTAAACATTAAAAAAAACTATACACCTTTTAAATCCTTATGCTGTACATTCACCATGTACTCATTTATAACCATCATATGGGAATATACTTTAAGACAAAATGATATGGCATCTATATAACTCTTATTGTAACTCTTCATTCTACAATTTCACCACATTGAATAAGCTGATAAAGGACCATTTCCTTTTCCTGCAGTCCAGAGGGGAGCTCTCTTGGTGCCCTTCATCTCTCTCACCTAAGTGATTTTACTTGTTTTCCTTGCATCCCAAGTCATTTTTGTCTTCAAATAATCTGAATGTCTTTTCACCTTGGGCTGTTCTTCCAGCTCCCAAATTTTAGCAGGATAAGTGAAGGCATGTCCTGTCACCTCTAGCTAACTAATGAAAAATTTCAATGTTAGATCTTTTTTCCCTTCTGTCAGACTTTCTCTTTTCTTCCCTATGACCAGAGCTTTCCCACCTATTTTTACTTTAGCTTAGCTATTGCTTAATCCTATCTGCTTTCTTTTCTCACTGTTCTCTAAATCTGTTTTCCTCTCCCTCTGATTTTGAAACCATGGCAGATACTTTTTGACACAATCTCTTTCCTGCTTGTTACATTGCTCCTTTTAATTTATTGAGTGTACTATTGCTAAAACTCTGTCTTGGCACCTGGTTTTGTCATTCCTTGATCTTTCTCATCGGATTCAAGCTTTTCCTTTTCAGCTTCAAAACTCTAAAACTCTTACCTGAACCTACACTTCAAGTTTCTGTTTAGCCTACGGTTCCATTTGAGTTCTACACTCTTAAAGGCCTGTTTAATTTTCATAGTTTTCTCTGTTACTTTTTAACACCTTTTTAATACTATTCTTCTATCTTCTGGGATATATTGTTAGATTTTAACTTAAAACTTCTCCCTCCGTCTTTCTTTATATCTCTCCCATTGATGGCAATTCACATGATTTCTATAATGGAAAGTGCAGTTCTTCAAACTTTTTCATTTTAACAACACAGACACACAAAAAACCTTTTCATCAAAGTTTTCTAGAAAAAAGAATAATGTGAACTGTAACTCGCTAGTTTTGTCAGCAGTACGTTTCCTACATTTGAAATCAGATGTTCTCAGTCCTAAAGATGATGATCAGATGACACAACTGACTGTAGCTGTACTTGATCCATGTTCAGTTCCATGTGTATGGAAGAATTTAATCTAGGTCCTCAGTTGAATAACATCGGACCTTACTGGCCATCTAGAAAATTAACGTGAACGAAAACAACTACCATCAGCTAGGGATAATCTAGAAGAGTTGCCTTCCTCTGGGCTGCCCAAAGACTAGAAAAATACACAGAAAAAAGGGCAGATGCTAGTGACTCAGCTCTTTGTAACCTCCAATTTTTACATTAGTCCATTTCTAAGTTACTTTAAAACAAAACTGTAAAAATAGAGATTTTTAATTCAGAATGCTGGTCTAGATAAATTTGTAATATACTATCTCTCTTCACCATTCAGTGCTTTCTTACTCCTCACTGTAATTAGCCTATAATGCCTATTATGGACAGTGTGGGATTCTGTTTGCTTTCGTATTTCCCCCCTCCGCAAGTTCTGTGTAGCTATGCACATGCAATCCTGTGAAAGCAACCAGAGTTTCCCTGACTGCAAACAGTATTCCCCTAGCTGCAAACATTATTAGGTAAGTAGTGCTTCTTATTACTGGCAACAAGAAGAGGAAGAAAAAATGCCATTTTATTCATGTGGGGAAACTAAGGAGTTGTGATGAGAGATTAAGTGGCTCTTCTAAGCACACAGCAGTAACAAATACACTGCTGTAAATAGCTACTGCCTTTCGATCTAGGGCAGGGGTAGTGGGGCGAGGAGGGGGAAAAAAAAGACAGGGAAAACTTTCAAGCCACTTTCAAACTCTATCCTTCACTGCCTGAGCAATAATAAGCAGCGAACAGAAAAGTGCCTATTCAGAGAACACTATCCAACGAGTGGAAGGACAATTTGATAGGGAAAAGGTATGAAGCCTGTATGACACAACTATGTCAGACTATGTCATTGTTCAATTTTTTGTACTTCCTGTTCTTCTTTTGAGATACACATTTTCTTGATGAGCCTGCTACCTTAGAGTGGACCTTCCGGCCCCAAAACTGTCTAGGACCAAATACAGTGACACCTGTACTATTTATATGCAGGGCATAAATGCCAGCTTCACTGTAGCTATATGCTTTATTCTCCTTCAGAGCTACACATGGTAATAATTATCAGCTTGAAAAAACAGCAGTGAACACAAGATAATTCAGCCCAGAAAAATACAGATGGAGAGAATTCAGTAATCTGGAGCTCACAGATTGCAGCAGCATACAACTTGTGTTACCTACTGTCAGATTTTTACATGCAATTTGTACAATGAATTTCTACATAACTAATTTAAAAATGGTATATAGTACAAATTGGTTACACAGCTTATTTACTTATGTACTCACACGAGCAGAAAATATATATCTGCTGTTGGATTCTAAAAATGTTTTAGTTTGTCACCTTTTTTCCTTATCAATATTCATTCATTTTTGACTTTAAAAAGTCACAACTTACAGTTATGTTGAAATTTCTGTTTTGTTTCTAGGTTTGGTTGTAACAAAAAGCACTGAAAACGTTCATGAGCTTGTTATTTTGCTGTTGTCATCACTGCAGCACTAAGGTGTCTTTCCCAAGCAATATCTCATCAACATTATATTCTTGTGTTCTTCTGAGAATTAAGATTTGTGTTTGCAACTGAGTAACCTTATTTTTCTTTTGGTGCAGTTTTGGCATTATGTAAGAGAATGCTAGTGGAAGACAACACTGACGTTGCAGGGCCCTGTTACATTTGGCATATATTTCAACAGCCATTGATATTCATTACATAGCATAGCTGTTCAACTTTCAGTAAATGGTAAGAACCACAGCACAGAAAAATATATACTGGACTATAACACTAGCCTTACTATGAACAATAATGCAGTTTTACTTGTTTGGCCTTGAAGAGAGCTTACAAATTCACTCATGCCTGCATTTTTACATCTGAAACTTTTTGGGAAATGAGGCTTTTCTTCACACTTGCATATACTTCTTTTATCAGTCTCAAAATGTTTTATAACAAGGGAAATAATTTTCATTTCCACTTTACTAAGATCTCTACTCTTTAGCTACTTGTGAATAAAGATGCACTGATTTACTTGATAAAATATGGGTATATTCTCCAAGGAAATTTATTTATTAACTTCAACGTGTTTCTTCAGTGACACTCTCTGAACAGTAGATGTGAGAACATTGCTCCTGTGTAAGAATTTCTTTTTCTGGAACAGTACAGTTCAGTTCAATGGAGACCAACAAAAGGCTGCTACATTCAGGAATTTCCTCAATGTCTTAGGAGGAGCTTTTGGCACAAATTTTGCTGAATTTCCCACTTGCGTTTGGTGGCATCACCCATGCTTCTTTCAAAGAGTTTCCACAGTGTTTTTGGAGCATATTTTGGCACAGATTTCACTGGATTTCCCAATGGACTTTTGTGGCATCTCCCACCATTCTTTTGAGCAATTTCCACAGTGTCTTGGGACAAGGTACTGTGCCGAGCTCTACAGGTTCCTACAGCTTCCTCCCAACCTCTACGTGATCACAGGTTCCTACAGCTTCCTCCCAACCTCTACGTGATCAAAAGAGCTTGTGCCGGCCCTCTGTGACTGGTACAAACTCATTTGGGCCTTTATAGGTTCATATAGACTTTTGATACATTCTACAGCCTTGTGTGGTCTCGTTCTGGGCTCTAAGGATCTGTGAGGGCTCATTCTCTGTGCTTTTAGATGCACAGATCACATTGATATGGCCTGCGCCATCCTCTACAGGCTTGTATGAGATTGTACAGGCCTCTACGGGCACAGACTTGTGGCGCCGACTTGTGGCAGCCTTTATGGGATCAAAAGGTTTGTGTCAACCTCAAGCCAATGGATTCATATAGACTCTAGCCATCCTCTAAGGCTTCTACAGACCTGTGCTGATCTCTATGGGCTTATACGGGCTCACGCTGGCCTCTACAGGTTTGTGCCTGCCTCTACTGCCTCACAGAGGCTCATGAAAGGGTCTATGAGCTTGCAAGTGCTTGTACCAGTCTGTAGGGGTTCATACGGTCTTGTACCTGCCTCCACAGATTTGTATGGTCTATTACTGACTTCTAGGTGTTTGTATGGGGCTTGTGTCAAGCTCTGTGACCTTCTATGGGTTCGTGTGGGTCTCTGCAGACTTGTAGGGGCTCATGACAGGCTCTATGGATTGGTACTGGCTTCTATGGATGTGTTCAAATGTTTTGGCTGATACAGACTTGTACAGTCTTGTGCCATGTTGTGTGGGCTTATAGGAGCCTGGGCTCTACACACTTGCATGTGCTTGTGCTATCTTCAGTGTGCTTGTTGAGGCTCGTGCTGCCCTCTACAGACTCATATGGGTGTATATCAGTTACTACAGGTTGACACAGGCCCCACAGCTTTGTGGGCTCGTATGGTCTCAGGCAGGCCTCTGTGGGCTTGTAGAGGCTTGAGGTGGCCTCTCTGCCATTGTACAGGCTTGCACTATCTGTGTGCCTACACGGACACGTGTCAGGGTCTAGAGCCTGGTACTGACTTGTTTTGTCTTCTTTTGCCTCATATTGACTCACACTGGCCTCTATGGACTCGTACAGGGTGGTTCCAGCCCCTATGGACTCATATGAGCTATTTCTGTCCTCTAGGGCTTTGTAAGGACTTGCACAGTTCTCTACTGGCTCAATGAGGCCTGTGCTGAGCTCTGTGAGTTTGTATGGTCTCACACAGGCCTCTGTAGTCTTGTTTAGGGTTGTCCTGAGTTCTGTGGACCTGTACAGGAGCATACTGGTCTCTATGGCTTTGTGTGGGCTTGTTCCATCCTCTGTGGGCTAATACGAATTCCTGTCAGCCATTTGTTTTATGGACTTTATGGACTCACAGATGCTCATGCCAGCCTCAATGGGTGTGTATGGTCTTGTGCTTCCCTTAACGGGCTTATTCCAGCTGATGATGTCCTCTATGGCCTTATACAGTCTTGTGCCTCTATAGGTTCATATGGTCTTGCACCATCCTCTACAGTCTAATATTGTCTCTTGTCCATCTCTAAGGTCTCATATGGGCTTGCGCAGCACTCAAAGGCTGATAAGGATTGGTGGTGTCCTCTACACACTCGTATTTACTCATATTGGCCTCTACAGGCTCATACGACACTAATATAGGCTCATTCTGAGCTCTGTGAACTAGAATGGGCCTGCATCAGGCTCTATGATCTTGCACTATCCTGTGCTGGCATCTACGGGCTAGTACAGGTTTATGCCACCCTCTACAGACTCATACAATCTTGTGCAGAGTTTTAGGATCTCGGATGGGCTCATGTGGGTCACTACACAGTTGTATGGGCTCCTGCTGACCTCTATGCACTCATACAGGTTTGCAACACCATACATGAGCTCATACAGAGCTTGTGCCAAGATCTACCAGTTCATATGAGTTTATGCTGGTTTATATGTGCTCCTACCAGCTCATGCAGACCTCTACATACTTGTGCAGACTTGAACCAGCCTCTGTGGGTATGTCTGGGTCTGTGCCATCTTTTATGGGCTTGAACATACTTGTCTCAAACTCTAATGTCCTCTCTGGGCTTGTGTGGTCCTCTATAGACTTACACGGGCTGATGGTGACTTTCGCTTTTGCAGTTTTGCACGGCACCCCTACAGGCTTGCATCAGCCTCTATGATGTCAAACTGTCTTCTGCCACCCTCTACAGACTCATACAGATTTGTGCTGGCCTCTGTGCCCTCTCACGGTCTTGCACAGGCCTCTACCTAGTCATAGAGACTTACCCTGCTCTCTCTGGGCTTGAATGGGCTCATTCTAGGGTCACAGGGGCTTTTTTTTCAGGCTCTGTGGTCTCATATGAGTTGTTTCCATGCTTTATGGGCTCGTACAGCCTTGAGCCAGCCTCTACCTTCTCATATGGTCTTGTGCAGGCTTTTCTGTGCTTCTGAAGGCCTCTACAGGCATGTCTTGCCTCACACCAGCTTGTCCAGGTTTGTACATGCTTGTCCTGAACTGTAAAGCCGTATGCGGTCTTGTGCTGACCTCTAATAGCTTGAATAGGTGATGCTGGCCTCTGTGGATTTGTATGGACTCATGCCAGCCTCTATGAGTTTGTATGGTCTTGTGCCAGTCTCCACATCCTCGTTGTTTTCCTGCAGGCCTCTTTGCACTCATATGGGCTTCTGCAGGCCCATACATGTTTGTGTGGGCTTGTGCCAGCCTCAGCAGGCCTGTTTGTGTTTGTGCCAGGTTCTACAGACTTGTGTGGGCCTCTCCAGGTTTGTATGGTCTTACATCAAGCTCTAAGGACTCCTGTCTGCCTCTCCCTGCTCATATGCTGTCATGCCGGACTCAACAGGTTCATAGGTGGTCAAGATGAGCTGTAAGACCTTGTATGAGATCACCCGCTCTGCACAGAGTGCAGAACTCTACATGCCTAAAAGGGCTCATGCAAGCCTCTGCAGGCTCTTATGGGCCCTTTCTGACCTTGCACAAACTCATGACGCCCTCGATATAAGCTCTTATGGTCCTCTGATGCCCTCTACAGGTTTGTATGGGCTTGTGCCAGTCCCTGTACAATTGAACAGACTTGTGGAGGCCTCTAAGGTTTCATACAGATGCAATCCAAACTGTACTGGCTCGTATTGACCCTTCCTGAGCTCTATGACTTTGTACAGTCTTGTGCTGGCTCTATGGGTTCATAGCATCTGGGGTCCATATCTATAGTTTGGTATGGGCTTGTTCTGAGCTGTAAGGTCTCATATAGGATCATTCCTGCCTTTACAGGCTTATACCAGCTGATGCTGGCATCTGCAGCCCCATATGGTCTTGCACCATCCTCTATAGTCTCAAACAATCTTACACCACCCTCTGCAGCCTCGTTCAGGCTTGTGATGGGCTCTAAGATCTCACACGGGCTCACATGGTCCTCTGAAGGCTTCTATAGGCTCCTAGCCGCTGTACACTCAGGCTTGTTATAGGGTCATGAGTCCCATTACAGACTCTTTGGACACATAGGGGCTTATACTGGCTCATGTGCACTTGTACTGCCTTCTGTGGGCTCATATGGGCTTGTGCCTCTCTCTACAGGCTTGTATAGCCTCATGTGGGACTCTATGGGCTCTTTGGGGCTTATGCTGACCTCTACAAGCCTCATACAGCCTCAACAGGCTCGTATGGATTTGGGCTGTCAGTAGGCTGCTCCAAACATGGGCATCAATACCTCTTGATATCTATAAACAACAGTGCTTGTAGGTATCTCTCACTATGAACAGGGATCAATCTCAGTAGGTATTTGTAGTCGGAACACCTTGGTAGATCTGGCAAGGAGTCAGTCACTGGCAGAGTAAGAGAAGATACAACGATTAAGATACAACAATTGAGTCCTGCCTGGGCATCCAAAACGTGTCATTTTTTTTTTTTTTCAGGAAAAGAAGTCATAAAAACTTCGTGTTTGATATTAATTTGCTTTATGGGAGTTTGCTCTGCAGATAATATATATTTATAAGGATATGACATCTGCTTCACCCAGACTTCTGATTTAAAAGTCTGGTTTAGGAGTACAGCCTCTCTCTGTAGTGGAGCCTAAATTAATGTCTCCAAATTATCCCCTGAAAGGATATATCTTTCTCCACTGAGACCAAACACTCATAATTTAGGTACACAAGTTACATACCTCATGCATAATCCTTCCATGTACAGTGTTTGCCCCTCCATAATTTTGATTAACTGAATAGAACAGAGATTTCCCAGCACAGACCTTACTATGTCCCCTTATTCACTGAGTAAGGAGGTTGTGGCAAAGGTTGCAGGATTAAAACTCTGCTAGGTCTTTAGGTTCAGTCTAAAAGACAGGAAAAATGTGTTTGGCCCAGTCCTACAAGAGTGGTAGCTCCTCACTGAAGAGCACTGAAGAAATCTGGGGCTGAGGAGGGAGGACAGGGAGAGACCCTGCGTGCCGTTGGTGGAGTGAGGAAAGCTAAAGTTCTGTCTTCTCTTAAAAAACACACAACCAATGCCTTCCTTAACGCCACCTACATTCCTCTGCCTCGACTCTGTGCAAAGGACCTGGACGTCCTCTTCTTGCACATGGTGGGAATAAAGTTCCTTCCATCAGTAGGGTTTCCACAAGCAGCATATGTTCGCTCTTTTTCCTTCATGCAGATTGTGGTCACACATTTCTTATTGTGAAAGCAGAAGTAGACCATGGTGGCTTTCTCTTAGCTCATGGAAGGCAGATGAAGACTACTTCTCCAGGGCATAGAATGGAGTACTCCTTCCCGAGTACCGATGTACCAAAACACCTGTTCTAATTTGCTGCCAATTTCACTTATGCCTTCATCATTCACTTATGCTCAGACTCATCCTGAATGCATTTTAATAATTCTGATAGTAGTCGTGATTATTTTAACACCTCAGGAAAGAAAACAAGGAAAAAAACAAACAAATCAACTCCTTGTTATTTGATTCCTTACTCTTTGTCTCCAGCCTTCCAGACGGTTTTCAGTCCACATGCTAATACTACTTTTCCAGGGCAATTTGGGCTGATTTTTTCACTTACAATTTTGTAGGACACAATTTCAAGTAGACTACTAAAGTCTAGACACACTGAATCTCTTGTGCTCCCTTCACCTACTGTGTAATCCATCCAAAAACAGTTAATAGGTGAGGAGAAGAGAAAAAAAAGTCTTTGAAACTTCTTCCTGCCTGTTTTCATGATTCTATGCTCTTGAAGGTGCTTATTCATGTATTCCTCTCCTCACTGCCTCCCAAAGTTGTTCCCATTCTGTGAGTTGCAAGACCACTCTTCACCTTGCTGAATTTTAAGCCTTTCCTGGAAGGAATGCCACCTGGAAGGATGTCTTACTGTATATGAAAAACTTCCATGACAAGTATGATTCTGAGTGTTTTCCCACTGTGTTCTCCTTGGCCTATGTTTCACAAGGCCCTTCCAGAAAAGTTGGTTTCCAACAGCGCAGTCAAAATGAAAGGGAAGAGAATTGCTAATCACTTTGGAATTCACTGGAAAGACACAGCCATTAGTTGTGGATAGGCTAACTATCCATTTAACTAACTATGCCATTTAAATTATTGCACCTAAAAATATCTTGTAAAAGCCATGTCTGTTTCATCTAGGACTGCAAATAGGTATTTTGGTGTGAGAATTTGACCAGATATTCAGTGTCCTTTCCTAGGGAAACAGCCACCCCCAAAGTGGGGAAGGACATTTTTGTCAATGACAGAAAATATAAATGGTTGAAATCAAAGGATCTGCTGAATTTGCAAAAGTACCTGCCTGCAAATAAATCAAAAAAAGAAGATTGTATGGAAAGAGAGAATAAACATTAACAAACATACACATCATCAAAATGCACTTCAAGGCAGTGCAATAATGGGAGTTTCAAAGTTACAATTGGAAAAAAAAATTCTAACATTTTAAAGTGCTTTGTACATTACGGTTAGAGGGATGTTATAAATCATATAGTAGAGATAGGAATAGAAAACAAAACTAGATCATTTTACATCAGGCATTTTTTTAATGAGTTTCCCCTACGTGTGTTGATGCTCCAACAAAACTTTTGCATTTAATGACAATTCAGTGAACACAAAATACTTACTTTCATCCAGTGGAAGAAATAAATCTGTTCTATTTTCAAAATGATCCAGTTCTTCCTGACAGACAGAAGAACTGTATTTCAGGTCAGTCTGAATTCAGATGTTTTCATGTGTTGAAATGACCCCAGATGCTTTGGCCTGATGAGGTCCACAAAACTTGTACTTCCCTTGCATTGCTTCCTGTGAAAGGGGGTTTGGGTTGCTTCTTCCATGGCTGGGCTCCCACATCAACCTGGTTCTCCCATGATGTGACACAGTCTATCCTGCAATCAAGCAACCCCATGCAGCATGAGGACATGGAAGGAGTCATCTGCAGTAATGAAAACAGAGATTCTACCCCTTTCACTACTTCTTCCCAGGATGCATCACTCAAAAATGCAGCTGAAGGTTGAGCTCCAAATGAAAGACATAATTAAACAAATCAGACTGAAACACAGCAATCAAGAGAAATGCTATTTTGATCTAGATTGAAAATATTAATTTTATTTTTGCAATTTCTAAATAATGCTTTTACTATCACATTTGATAAGTCTCTGCTAATGTAGGAGCACAATAGATACTACAATATTTCTGTGATATTGGAAATTCCTGTTTTTCCTCAGGTTAAATTCTAATTGATTTTATTTTCCAGCATTCACATGTTTGCATACCTACTGTCTCTTAGCACCAAAAATTAGTTCCATTTCCCTCCAGAGTCACTTGTAAAGACATGTAGAATCCTTTTGAAGAATGTTAGCATATTTTCTCTAAGTACAGAGTGTTGCTTAAAACTTTAAACTCTGAGTTACATCTAAGTCATTACATTATGGCTACACTGCTTAAAAGTCAGTATCAGGAAAACAAGTTCAAGACAAACACAAGTTCATACTATCTTCTGATGGTGGATTATTGTGCAGGACCAGATTTACTGGCAAATGGAAGAAATGTGATATTAACCTGAGATGTATCCCATAGCTTTGTATTTTTTTCTCTTAAAAAAAAAATCTAACCTGATACACCATTTCATTACTGTGTAAACATGCTTCAAAATGAGTATCTTACAGCATTAAGTTGGCCTTTCTTACAGTTTCACTGGTTATCATCCTGCCTAGTGTATCCTCAGTCAAATAATATTTATATTACCCTTTCCATGAAAGACATGATATTTTTATAGTAACACTGTAAATACAGCTATACTTCTTCCTCTCCTTCTAGGGGTGTGTATTTTATTTTTTTTAATTTTACTTTTTTTAAATATAGATGCTCACAGATGTCTACAGAAAATAAACTTGTAAAATTAGACATCTAAGTAGCGCAATCATATTAGGTACTAACCTATACCTTTTCCAAATGACCTAATTCCACCTGGTTAATACATTTCAAGTATTCTTTTGGGCTTGTTGTCACCTTGATACTGTCTGATTGATACTACAGTAGCAAATCAGAATATGCTGGGCTGTGAATTTGTGTTCAGGGATTTCAAAATAAGGAAATTTTTCAAAAAACAAAATGCATTCCTAAATTCTCCCATCAAAATAAAGGGAAGTTTTGCTCTTTCCAGGCATGAGATGTTTACTTTGATGAAAAAGAAGGAATAGTCGTGTTGCGAGGTGCCGTTTTGAGAGCTATCATCACTTTGTTGTACGAAAAAGAAAACACAGATGCCAAAAATAATCTATGGGATATTCAACATAACCTTCCCCCATTCTTTGCCAGCAGTATGGGAAGTTCATTTGTGTGCTGTGCATACAGACCCCTAGTGGGAT
Organism: Crypturellus tataupa; assembly: GCA_034781795.1. Taxonomy (NCBI): domain Eukaryota; kingdom Metazoa; phylum Chordata; class Aves; order Tinamiformes; family Tinamidae; genus Crypturellus; species Crypturellus tataupa. The sequence goes on along the minus strand of JAWLRI010000928.1, from coordinate 764 downwards.
TGGCAGACCAACTCCAAGAAGTCTATGTAACTGCTTTATGCTAGACATTCATTTCTGTCTGTGGATGAATTTCACCACTCCTCTGGGAAATCCTAGGAGTCCACAGCTGGAAAACAGCTGAAAATCATCATTCCCTCATATGAAAAGGCTGAACTGGTGCGCCTGAGGGTATGATATACTCTGAGCTGGTCAGACTGTCACTCACCAGGGTAGGCATGTCCCCACTTGAACGACCCTCTGCCTCTTCTGTGCCCATTCTGGAGCTTCCCTCATCAGGCAGGGAGACAGAGTGGGACCTATCCCAAAAGGAAGCTGCTCAGCTGTCTAAGATGAGTTATTTTCCCACTAGTTTAGTTTTCCCCACCATCCCCCATCCATCCCTCCAGATGCAAGGCCTTCAGTTCAATGCAAGGTCAACAGAGATCCAGAGCTTGTAAATATGGTGATCCGGAGGATGGTGGGAGGACAGCCTCATTTAGGTAATAACTGGCCATTAAATTGGTTTAGGCATAATATCAAAAATGCTACACCCACAAAAGAATGCAAAACCCCTGCACCTTGAAGCAGGAGTAAATCCCTTATTTACTGAAAAGGAAATCTGTGAAACTGCAGTCCATTTAAAGGCTGACAGATCTCTTGCAAGTTCGGTGAGAGCAAGATTCCTTTTCCTTCCTTCCTTCCTCCCTCCCTCCCTCCCCCCTTCCTTCCTTCCTTCTTTCCTTCCTTCCTTCTTTCCTTCCTTCCTTCCTTCCTTCCTTCCTTCC
>JAWLRI010000927.1:644-17810 GCA_034781795.1 Crypturellus tataupa | reverse complement strand
ATCGAGGAGCTGGAGAAGAGAATGGCAAAGTGGCTCGAAGAGGTAATGCCTGAGATAATCTGTGTGCCCCACTGATTTGTGGGAAAGCAAACTCACTTCTATGGGCAGGGAGTGGGAAAGTTGCCTTCCTTGGGGTTCCTTTGGCCACTGGCTGACCTTGTCATGGCTTTGCTTGAAAAGGTCATGCTCTAGGCTTGCAATGCATTTGTCACTACTGTGTTCTCAGGAAAGATATCAGAAAGCTCTCCTTGGTTCTAGTGGGAAGGTATCCACTGCTAGGTATTTCAGGGATAGGGCATGCACAGTTTGGGTTTAGCTCAGCTCATCAGTCTTGTCCATAACACAATTTGTAGAGGTGCTGACCTGCTAGGATTACTTTAGGAGCCTGAGAGAGCTGTCAGGAAGGCTCAAGTGATGGGAGAGAAGAGAGGGTGAGAAGGAACATTCATGCAATGGAATAGGACAGATGCCAGCCATGAACTTTCTTCTTTGTTTTCTGTGGCCCCACAGGTCCAGAAATACCACCGCAGAGCAAGAGGGAAAGGGAATTACACCTTTCCGTTAATGTGAACACCAGGGACAATTTCATTTTCCTTTGCTGTTTGCTGGCGACACAAGGAAGACAACTGAGAGAGAGAGAGAGAAGAGTTGTTGTGGGAAACTCATTGGAATAAACACACGTTAAATAAAACTCATTGGAATAAACATGCTCAGACATGTTTTGCAGAAGCACCTGTAAGAGTCAGGAACAGTGAGGAATGGGGCTTGTGGCCCTCGTGAAGTCATGGTGTTCTTAAAGACCTATGATTTGTCTGTCTGATCTGGGGGAAACTCAATTGAAGTCAAGAAGCCTGATGTCGGGAGGAAAAGCTGAGGGGTCATTTGTGTTTCGGTTAATGTGGTCTGATGTTTGAAACCCCCACACCTCCTAGAAGAGGGTTACATAGCACACAGGCTTGTCGTGATCCCCCATTTTCTTACCAAAACGTCTCAGCCGTCAGACTGCTGTGACCAGCCCAGCTGCAGGAACTAGCAGGTCCTGTCCCTGCACAGAGGGAGAATCCTGCAGCCCCACAAGTCCCTCAGGTCCTCTGGGCAGCTTCTACTGAACCCCTCTCTCCCATCAGGGGCTCTACTATGGCTATGACCTAGGAATTCCCACTCTGTCTCCAGTCACAGGCTCCCTCCAACAACAAGAAGAATAGTCAGTCCAAGGACAAAGCACAGACTCGACAGAGAGCACTGTCCTCTACTCCTATGTTGTAAGCACATAAAGGAGTGGCCCTGGAACGGGGGTCTCTGGCAGAACTGTCAGCACATGAGGCACATGTTTGAATTGATCCCATATCCCCATAGTCACCAGAGTGGACACTCAGAGAGCCTCTTGCACTGCCGCATAGGACTGTACCCTCCCTTCTCCCCATGCAGTAACGAGAGGAACAGACACAACAACATGGCACTGACACACACTACTGCAGCTTCTGTGCTTCCCATGAGCAAAGGGAATGGAACAACTCAGCTGAGCTCAGGTTCAGCAAGAAACCTGTATCTTTCATGCTGCTCTCTAGCTTTCCAGTGCATGCCAGATGCTCCAGAAAGGATACCCCAGAACAAAGTGCATCCCAGCGACCAACAGATCTCCTGCCTCAGAGATAGTTCCCCAGGGATGAACCTCCAGAGAAGTCTGGGTTCTTTTGTGGCTGAGCACAAGTGAGAGGAGTGGGCAGAGGAAGGGGCAGTTCACCCAAGCAAGGTGATTGTCTTGCCAGTTTTGATCATCAGCCTTACTGTAGGAAGAGGGACTGCAGGACTGGAACTATTCAAATACAGTCCTTCCAAGTTGGTCTTGAGCTGGAAACACAAACATCTTTGATGAGAATGGGGTTTGGGCCCATGTTCAAAGACCAGAAGACACTAGCAGAGCATCGTTGTAGCTTCTTGCACCGCTTATTGCCATGCTGCTGTCCTCAGTTTGTATTTTTCATCTTTGCACACCAAACCAAGCTATAGCAGGTGCTTCTGTCCTCCTCGTTTTGCCTTTGAACCTCAGGGCTGCCCAGCAGGGAGAAGTCTGACACCAACGTGACCCTTCATTCTTGTAGGCAGCACAGAATTCAACTGCCCTGAATATTTGTCCCTGGTGTGGAGAAGGGAATTTTCCCTTTTTACTCTGGTTTCCCAGTTCAGTTCCTGGGAGTGGAAAAGAGCCTTCCCTGGCTGGTGTAAATGCCATCATGAGATGCTTTGGGGAAGCATTTGCAATTAATGTGTGGCTGTTAATGATTCCCTTTCTTCTCTTCCTTGGAGGATGACACAGAGCAGAAGGGACAGCGCTCAACTCTGATTCTTTTTTATCCATGTGTGTCTTGTGTTTTGTGCTGCTCCTAAAACTGTCCGCCTCTGTATCCTCCCAGTGCGACAACCCTTGGCAAGACCTATCTCCACACACACAGGTGTAAAGGGGAAGGTCAGTGGCACCAGCCCCTCTGCAATGATGCCTCCAGTAACAGCGGCCCTGGCTTGGGAGACAGGGCCTTCCCTGAGCAATTCACCAGCCTGATTCAGAGCCACAGGGCTGCCATAGTTTTTTTCTCCACTAGTTCATGTTCACCCTGAGCAAAAGCCAGGGTGCCAGGCAGCACAATCTTCCAGGCATCCTACCATGGGTTCGCCATCTGTGTCTGGGCCTGAACCACCAACCTTTCAGTTCACAGCCAAACAGGGTCTCCCACTGTGGCACACAGAGTCCTGCCTGGAGCTCTGCTGAGTCGCCCGTACTGCAGGAACGGGAACATCCCTGAGCCCAGCCACGTCCTCAGCCCCAAGGAAGGGAATGCTGCCCTTGGTCCACTGCTGGCTTCTGGTGGGCAGAATGGTGCAGGGGGAAGACCTGGTGTCCAGGAGAGGGGCTGTGCTCAGCTTCCTGACCAGGATCAGCTCTTCCTGCTCTCCATGGCCCCTCTACCACAGATCCCAGGGGCAATTAGAGCCGTGAGGACATCACCCAGAGAAGGTCACTTCCTCACCCTTGTCACTCCTGCCACTGGCATTGGGGACAGCTGTGATGCACACAGCAGTGCTTCATGCAGTGGCAGATATGGCTGAGGGAAGGGCTTTGCTTCTCTCCATCCACACTCCCCTGTGAGGGCAAGAGCAGGGGAGCAGCACCTACAGTGAGTCTCCTGCCCCAATGACTGCAGAGATGTTGAAGAGGTAGTGCTCTGTGTTGTGACCCGGGTCCAGATCCAATCTCTCAGGGAGACAACTGTTTTATGTACTATTGGGAGGGAGTGAGCAAGTTGTTAGTAAAAAAAGTCTTTCAGGCAGAATAGTTACCTCATATTTTTTATTAGAAATGCATAAACAAATCCTGCCTTTGATTCTTGATCTAAAACAACATAGTTTTCTTGCAAGTCATGAGTGAAAATTAATACATGAAAAATCAGAAAATAGCAACACCATGACAAGGAGGATCAGGCTCCCCAGGCTTCCTTCCCAGGCTCCCCAAGCTTCCTTCCCAGGACAGTGTTCAATTTAGCATCTTAGGGAACAACTTCCCCACATGTCTCAAATCCTTTATGTGCCTGGAGTATGGGACCTTGGGAGTTCCATCTCGGTGGATGATGTTTGCCACTGGTGCACAGGGCTGACTCCTGCTGCCTCACCAAAAGCCCCAGGTTGTCTTTTATAAAACTCTTCTCACACCAATCGGCCCCAAATCTTCTTTTTGCTGGGGACAGTTTTTGTTTCTTCCACCCCAGGTGAAGGACTCTGAAGCCCTTTCTTTGGTGGAATTCCAGGAGGCTCCTGGTTAGCATGAGTAAAATTAATAGTAACCCTTGTTGGCATAAGTAACCTGGCCCTATAGGGTATTGAGCAATAGCTAACCAAGACCAAAGCTCTTGAATCACTGATTGAGAGACATGGAGGTTATTACCCTTCCTACTGCCAGTTTCCCAAGAGGGTCAAGCACTACTGTGAACCCAGTCACAAGGAGATAAAAGTATCTGAGTTTTCCTGGGAAAGAGCAAATTCCCTGTGGGATATTGGAGCAGGTATGTGGGACTCTATAGAATTTCCTGAGGACATTTTATAGGTATTGTGGGACTGAACAAAACTTATACTGGGATGTTTCAGTGATGGGTCAAAGGTGGGGAAGAGATACAAGTGTTCCTGCTCAAAGACAGGGCGAAAATGCTCAAGAATTTCATCGAGTCTTATCTATGAAGGATAAAGACCACACAGCCTTTCGGGACTGTCTTTTAAGAGCTTTCTTGTTTCCATTTATGTCCACTGCCATTCCTCCTGTCACCATACACCACGGTGAAGATTTTTACTTTGTCTTCTCAAAAATGTCCCTCTTGGTATTAAAAGGCTGCTCTGAGATTCACCCCAATCTTCCTTTTTCCAAACTGAACAAGTCCCATTCCCTCTGCCTCTCTTCATGGCCTCAAAATCCCTGAACATTTTGGTGACCCTTCCTTGAACTCCCTCCTCTTTCTCCATGTCTTTCCTGGACTGAGCCTCCCAAAACTGGAGGTAGAATTGTAGATGTCGTCTGAGTGCAGACAGTATGGGATGTCAATGAGTGCTGACAGTGGGATGATCACTTGGCCTTCCTTGTTGCCAGGGCAGACATGTGCCAGGGCTCATGGCACTGCTGCCAGGGCACATGTTCACTTTAGGTCCATCTGGATCTTCCACTGAGACTTTCCCATAAAGCTGCTCCCAGCCACATGTCCATAGCCTGAATCACAGCAAGGGGCTGTTCCTTCCAAGGGCAGGAGTTTGTATTTGTTCCTGTTTGAACTCATATGGTTCCTGTTGGTCCAATCCTCCAGCCTGTCAAGTCCCTCTGGAGGGCATCCATGCACTTGAACTTACCTATGGTCCCCTCTGCTTAAAGACAGTTGTCAACATGATGAGCAAGCACTCTGTCACCTCTCATATGATAAAATTCATTGCTAAAACTGAAAGAAAAAAAAAAACTCATATTCCAGGACACACCCTTGAGGTGTGCCACAGTCATAGTCCTCCTGGTTGATTACAACCCAGGTACCGCTATTCCCTGAGTTTTAATCATCCTACTGTTTTTGTTTTCTTTTTATGCATCTGATTGTTAAGCCATTCAGAACATGACATCCTAACATGGATACAATACTGTTGTTGGACACCATGTCAAATACCTTCTTCAAGTCACAGAAAATGCTTTACACTGCTTGTTCTCTTTCACAAATCTAGTCTTTATGTCATGAAAGACACGCAGGTCAGGCAGACAGGAAAGTAGTCAGGTCAGCCAGGTAGATAGGGTGTAACCTTGGTCACTCCACACTGACTGTTCCTCCTTTATGTGCCCAGAAATATCTTCCAGGAGCACTCCAAGAATTTCCTAAACACCACAGTGAGATTAACAGGCCTATAGTTCCCCAGATGATCCTTATGGCCGTTTTTGAAGGTGCATGCAAAACTGGCTTTTCTCCCATCATCTCAGTTCTCTCCTAATCTCCCAGCTTTATAAAGACAAGAGACATAGATGAGAGATGCCTTGAAAGGATGTTGGGCACGTCTCAGCACCTTCTGATGCAGCCTTCTGATGCAGTGTTTTCAGTCTTCTCTTTGCCAGACTAAAAAAGTCCTGATGGTCCAACATTTCTTCATAGGAGCTTTGCAGTCGGCATCTTGCCATTTCCTACTGGATCTTCCAAAATTTCCCTCATCACTCCTGGTCTGGAGGGGCCACAGCTAGAATCAGTATTCAAAATGTGGCCTTGCCATCTGTGAGTCTGAGGCAGTAGCAGCTTTACCTTGATTTCTGGCCACTGCCCTTCTCCAGGCCTCTGTTTGGAATAGGACCCTGTCGAAGGAAAAGATGAATGCATTGCCAAGTAAGTGTGCCAGGATGCACTCCAGTTGTATTGGTTGTAGTCACATAGGAGAGTTCTGCAAGATGGTCCCAACAGATTGACACTCTCAAATGTCCCTAGAGGCTGTCATGCAGCAAGCTAGGACATACAGCCTCAGCTTTAACATCACCAGGCCAGAGCCTTTTTCCTATTGATGAGAGTAGCAAAACAGATACACACACACACACACAAAAAAGCTTGTGTCTAAGAGCACAAGAGGACTGCCCAGGAGACCACCACATACCCTTAAGGGTATCAAGTGTTAATCAGTGTGAAGCATGTGAAAGTGGGGAGAGACTCTTCAGTGAATCCACCTGTCCAGAAAAGCGTGAACATACTAGTCCTCAGCTAGCCCCATCCTAACCCCCCATAGATAGACTGGACTCCGAAAAAACCCATGGTGTGACCCTTCTATATTGGCTCCATTAGGTGAGATGATTCTCCGCATTGCTGTGGTCTCTCTGAAAGACAAGACCCTTGAAGTTATCACTTTTTCATCAGGTTTACCAGGCAATGCTCTTGTTCTCCAGAAAGAGGAAAAGTTTTCTACTTTTGTAAACTTTAGGTGAGACTTGTCTGCCTGAGTCTCCTGAGTCAGAAATCTCCAGCTTTCAAGGTTCAAATGCTTATAAGGGAGCTAATTATTTTCTCTTTTTCATTTCAAAGACTGTCTATCGGGTATAATTAGTTCATTCTAAAATGTGCTGTCTTCATTAAAAATAAATAAATAATTCAAAAATCAAACAAAACAAAATAAAACACATAATAAGAAGACCCCCATCTTTCTCCTGAACTTTATTTTCTGGACAACATGCTTTGGGTGGTTGCAAATTTATAAACTGCTTTAGTTTTCTTGAGATGCCTAGGTGCACTCCCATAGCAATCAGCAGCTTACACAAACTACAGAAAGTATGTTTCATTCTCATGATATGTTTCATTCTCATGACATGAGAATGATATAATATGAATTCAGGTTATCGGAATCCACATATAAAAGCTGTAGTTATACCAACAGCAGGAGTGAGAAATGTTTTTTGCTCTAATACTCTGATTCTTGTTGCTCACTGTATCATATGATTGCTCCTTTGTATTTGGCCTCCTATGGGCCATGCTGTGGCTGTTAAAAAGTGAGTTTCTATGATGTTACAATATAAACTGGGAATGTAGGATACATCCACTTCCATTCTCTATGTCTCCACAGTTTGCTGTAACAGAAGAACTGCTGCAACTCCACAAGTTCCTGGAACTGCAGAACTCATTGGAAACCTGGACATAGCTAGCTTCAGCAAGCTATGAAAAACTAATATATGAGGTGCTCTTTGTGCAGAGGGTGAATGCAAAAGCACATGCATAAGAGGAGAAGTATTTTAATTGTAGGTGTAAGTTTTTGCTGCTTTGTGTATGCATGATGTAAATATAGAAGTTGGAAATGTAGGATGAAAATAATGCATTGCATATTATCATTTGATGGCAATTTTGTCTGGGGGTAATGGAGATAGAAGAACTTTGTCAGCAAACCCCTGCGTATTACATCCTTCTACCTTTTTATCTATCTTCTTTTTTTTCTATCTTCTTTCTATCTTCTTTTAAGGAAAAAGCAATAAAGAATATTTGTGGAATGGGGAGGAATAGAGATGAAAGATTTTTTTTTGGATGAATGAACTGAATATTTAAAGAAAGTGTATTGCTCTCTTCTTCTCACCAGGACAGAAAGCACATTTGGATGGAGAATATCACGCCTGTGACAGAGTTTGTTCTTGTGGGATTTCCAAACCCCTATGAAATGGAGATCATCTTCTTTGTGGTGTTCCTGCTTGCTTATCTAGTGACTGTCTTGGGAAATGCTCTTATCATTGTACTGGTCTATACAGACCGCCATCTCCATTCTCCCATGTATTATTCCCTCAGTAATTTGTCTATCACTGAGATCTCCATGACTTCCTCTGTTGTACCAAAAATGCTGGCAAACTTCCTGTCAGAGAAGAAGACCATCTTCTTTGTCGACTGCTTTAGCCAACTCTACTTTTATTTCTCCCTCGCTGCAAAAGAGTTCATCTTTTTTGCCGTCATGTCCTATGACCGGTATGTGGCGATATGCCACCCCTTGAGACATCCCACTATCATGACGCAAAGGGTGTGTGGACAGCTTCTCCTGGGTGGGCGGCGTGGTCTTGATCTTGCCATTAGCAGTCCTGAAAGCCAAGCTGCCCTACTGTGGTCCCAACATCACTGACGACTACTTCTGTGAAAGCGCACCTCTCCTGCACCTCGCTTGCACAGGCATCTGGGTTGCTGAGCTGAGGGATTTTGTGGTGTCCTCCTGCTCCTGCTCCTCAGCTCCCTGGCACTGACTGTGTTCTCCTACACCTGGGTCATTCTGACCATAATCTGTATCCCATCTGCCCAGGGTAGGCAGAAAACCTTTGCCACTTGTGCTTCTCATTTCACTGTTGTTTCCCTAGGTTTTGGTATCTCCATCTTCATCTATGTCAGGCCTTCCCAGATGAACCCTGGACACCTCAACAAAATCCTCTCTGTTCTCTCCAGTATTGTGACTCCTCTTTTAAATCCCTTCATATTCAACCTAAAGAATCAGCAAATGAAAGAAGCCTGGAAAAATGCTTTGCACAATTGCCTGTGGATGGCTATGGAGGCCAGAAAGCCTTGAGAATCATCGTGGCTTGTAGGAAGTCTATCCTCGACTAAACTCAACAGGACCTCTGCATTCATGGTGTCTTCTGTCAGAATGTGGCAGGTTATGACCAATGTTGAGGAACAGCACATGTCTCAAAGGTCAGCTTCACAGCATAACTAATGTGTCAGGCCCTGCCAAAATCCTCCTTCACTTTAGGTAGTGTTGGATGTCTGTGTGATGCTATGTGCTTGCTGAGCATAAACCAGTCTCCTTATCTGACCAAAAGGCTGTAAGACTGAAAGGAACAGAAAGACCACTAGAAAGAGAGTGGCAAAGTGAAAAAGAATGGCTGTCAATTTATTATTACTAATTTTACTAAATGTTCATCATATAATTATGTTTGCAAATAAAGATTTCAAGTTTCATATAAAGTGTCCTGCTGGAGAGTGACATCAATTAAGGCTTCCCCTTTGAAGTACAAGCTATAGCTGATACAAATAAGATAGGGCACTCTCAGAAAGTGGATGCAGAAAGAGAAGAAATGCTGAGGAGTACCAGAAAGAGAGGGAGAACTGAACAGTGTGGTTGAGGAATCCCAAATCAGATCTGTGCCTGTGATAGAAAGGTTCTCTGTTTCTTTTAAGGAAGTAATGGCACCAAAGAATAAAAACTCTAATCTTCCTAATCTACCTATTCATGCATATGAATGAGTAGGAATCAGATGCTGGCCACTTCCCCCTCATAAAACCCTAATTTTATCTTGGAGATTTAGGATCACTAGAACTCCAAAAATAAACCTAAAAAAAAAAAAAAAAAAAAAAAAGGAAATATGCCAGAAAAAAAATCAATTAAAACTTTGTGTGTTTGTGAATTCAAGTCTTCTCTTAAGAAAACCACCCTTTATTTTTCATTTGGATAATCTGAATGGTTACAATGCTTTTGTAAACATTAGCTGTTCTCATCCTGGATTCATCAGAGTTGAAGGTTATCCGCTACATATCAGTCACTCAGCTAGAAATGGTGGTGGCTTTCCTGGCCGAAGATGGCAAACTCTCCTTCCTTGACTGTGCTGGCCAGGTGCATTTCTTCATTTTACTGGGCAACACCAAAAGCCTTCTCCTGGCTGCCATGGCCTGGGATTGCTATGTGTCCTTATGTGACTCCCTGCATTATTCTGTCATCATGAATGGAGGTCTCTTGTGTGTCAACCTTGTGCTGGGGTCATGGGTGAGTGTCCTACCAGAGCAGGCAGGGCAGACCTATCAGGTGTTCCCTTTGCCTTCCTTGCATCTCATGCCATTCACCACACCACCACCATCCCCCAAGTTGGAATTAGCCTGTGCAGACACTTCTTGGAACTGCGTGATGTTGTACATCATCATCTTGGTGTTCAGCATCCTACTCTTTTTCCGGACAGTTATTTCTTATGCCAGAATTATTCAGGCTGCTTCTGAAAAGCAGCCTTTAGAATGATGCAGTCTTGATTATAACACAAATATGTAGAAATTGTCAATAAAAATAGAAAAAGAACATGATGTAATACAAGAAAAATATTTTGAGACACGTTTAGTTTTTACAATATTTTGTGTTCATTTTCCTGTCTTGTTTTTTTTTTTTTGTTTGTTTGTTTGTTTGTTTGTTTAATTATACTGGCTTTTCGGAGTGGGGAAACTACTGTGATTTTTTTTTCTTATTTTGAAATGGAAAGTGATTGTCAGAATTGGTTTAAGATGCAGTCACAAGATCATGGATGTCTGGTGTCATTGTAGATGCCCAGGACTCCTTTGCCCAACCTCCACCTGCACCTAAATGGGCTCTAGTCTCCCACATGCCCTCTGCAAGAGTTGGCAGTCCCAACTACGTGGCTTACATGAAACAGGGCCTCTTTAAGTGTCACTGGATGCTTGTGGTTAGACACTTGAGCTCTGCCTGAAAAACTGAGGAGCAAATGTTGAGCAAACATCCTTTTGTCAACTAAAACAGTTGAGTTATTCTAATGTCACTGGTTTCCCATGATGAAATATCAGCAATTTTTGGGTAGCGTATGAATCTCAGGAGAGAGGCATATTCATCCACCCTTCAACTTATGTTATCACTGCTCTCTCTTTTAAATTGTGTATGTAATCACATATTTCCCATGTCCTGACTATGCTCATCATTTCTGAAGTTCCCACTGCATCAGACTATCTACACTGATGCACTTGCCATTGCTTTCCCCTTCCCTTCTTTTCTCTTCATTCATTGAGATTCCTTTTGACCCTCAAGTTGCTGCTCTGAGCTTCAAGGAGCCTTAAAGGTGCTCCAGAGTCTCCTTGTTTCTTTAGCCAACTCCATAGTTGTACTTCTATCTCTCCTTCCTCCTTTGTCTTTTGCAAACATTTCTAGGAGGGGAATTCCTCGTGGAGGAAAGTTATTGCTCAATGGAAGCAGCCTGGAATTAACATACAATTGAGGGAAGTTTTTTTTTTATTTTAATCAACTCATACCATTTTTTTTTTATTTATTTATAGATTAGAAGAAAACCTCCTGTACCTGCAAGTAGTTGTCTAAGGAAAGCAGGTGGGAATTGGTGTAGGAGAGATGTAACATTCATGTACAGACTTAAATGGAAAAAGTTATATTTTAACAGGAGAGATGCAAGCCCCAGTGACTGATTAGAGAAATGCAATGTTGGGACATGAGGAGAAAGTCTGTCCATCCTCAGATCCTCATATTGAAAATACTGCTTTTCCTACCTATCGCATATGAATTGGAGAATGTTGATAGAACTTATTCTGTAAGCTGAAAAAGAGAGCTTAAAAAGTAGGCATCCTTCTTTTCAGGTGCTCTGTGAAATCCTCCTCTGGTCTATACATTGCTGAAAACTTTCCACGCAGCCGTCAAGGTTTGAAGAACTGAAGAAAATAATGAGTGTCATGGATCCTTAGAGGTTTACTGTATTTTAATGGCCCCTTTGGTGTATTTGATGCTGAGTTCATGAACCTCCCATCCTGAGAGGAGACTGAAAAAAAGCCCTCAAAAAGCTGAAGTCAGAAGAAAACCCTTCTTGGAGTTTTAATGGGTCCCACTGAGGGTCATTACCAAAGAAGTCTCCCCAGGGGCTGATCAAGTAGAACGTTGGAGGTGCTAGTTGTAAGTAGACAAAGGAAATGTATAGGTATCTCTGATGCCAAGTCAACTTTGACATGCTTTCTCAAGTAGACTGTACAGGCCCTGACACACAGCCCATGGGTAGGGTGATCCTTTCCTCCATATGTTACTCAGGGATCTTTCTGGGGGCAGTAATGAGGGTAGGGGCATGCAAGGACAAGTGCAGGACAGCAATATGGCATCTCCTGGACTCCCTGAATGTGAGGAGGCTGGGAGGCCACAGTGATTTAAGGAAGTAACATTTTCTTTAAGGCCTCAGTGACAGAAACACCAGCCATTTCCAAGAGGACAAACACAGATCTGTTGGGTCCTTTCAGCTTTGACAGTGCCCATAGCTATCTCCATCACAAGGTGTCCTTTGGTGTCCCATCCCTGTTCTTTTTTCCCTGAAAACAGCAGATAACGAAACTGCTTTGTCACCTTACTCTCTCCCATGGACCTCCTTACCTCTACTCATGTCTCTCTGTCCTCCCTTGTTTCTCCTTGAAACACCAAGCCAGGGGATGATCACAGAGATCTCTCAGAGAGACCAGGAGCACCACAGGCCTACTTTTCAAGTTCTCTCAACCTCTCTGCACAGACACTGTCATCCCCCACTATGCATAGGCCTTGACACTTCTCTTGCAAATCTCCAGGAGGTGCCTGTTCTTCAAACGCCCAAGTTTCACAAGGGCCTTCAGGACTGAAGTTTCTCCCTGCCAATCAACAGACAAAGAAAACAATGTTGAATAACATCCACGCCTGGATATTTTTGGCTTTCTTTGCTGCCAGCAAAGGCTGCTGGCCCGTGTTTGTCCTCTGTTCACCCCTTTTCTGCAGATTTGTTTGTTACTCCAGCACTCAGACTCCATCTTGTTACAAGGCCCCAGCTGGTAACAGAGCAACTCTGGTGTATTGTTCTGTCCCTGGTACAAGACCTGGCCCTTTTTCTTGGTGAGTTTTGTGAGGTTTCTGCAGCTTCTTCCTCCTGCCTGTCTAGACCCCTCAAGCACATGTCCGGTCTCTCCGTTGCAGTTTTGGGTGATTTACAAGCATGGAAAATGTTGCCTCTTCTTTGTCATTAGGAAAGAGGATAAACCATTCATGTTTATGGAGTGATCGCTGTTGCTCCATTTCTCTCTGGCCTTCCCAAGAGGTCTACCCATTCAGCACTGCCCTCTGAGCCTGACCATCCAAGCAGCTTTCCATGCATCAGGTTGCCTAACCTTCTAGATTCTAAGTCCTTAAGTTGCATGCAAAAATATGGGAGATGATATGATGCCAAACACCCTGCTAAATTCTGGATAAAAGATGTGTGCTCTTCTTCATCTACAAATGCAGCTGTTCAATCATAGAAGGCAACCAGGTTGGTGAGGCACAATTTACCTTGGAAAACTGTGTGGGGTGTTCGCAGTCACCTTCTTCTCTATATGCCCTGAAAAGTGATGGGAGAGGACTCACTCCATTGTACATTCCTCCCAAAAGTGAGGCTGAACTTTCTGCAACAGCAAGCAGCATGCTTAGCTGTAGGTGGGATGTAGTTGTACTGGACAAAGCAGACATTTCACATTGCCCTGAGGACCTATTTTTACGTCAATGAATCAAGGGTCTGCACTGAATTACATAGACTATTTGCACTGTCAGGATCTGCCTGTGTCTAAGTTTTGTAGTGAATGGAGCTGTTGTAGTAGCTGTAGCCCTTTAGAATAATTGCAGATGTTCAAGGAAAATCGCCACCTGGCCCCCACATGATAAACATGATGAACCCTGGGAAAATGAGTTCCCTTCTTGCCCCTGTCTAGGGGTCCTGTGTAGATTAGGGATGAGAATAGGGGTTTCCAGAGTGGGACATCATTTCCACTTCTTGTAGATAACCGCTTAACTGATTTCATTGACTGACTACTGACTACTGACTAATGTTGGAATAAGTTTCTCTGCAGTGTTCAGAGAGAGCCCATGGGTCTATCTCAGTGAATGCTTCCCAGGAGGAGGGAGCACAAGGAAGAGAAAAATGTAGGCCTTCAGCAGGGTCTCTGCCAGCCTCCTGGAATGGAGGGAGCTCATGGAAACCTGGCAGCACTTCCAAGAGGCAGCCCTGTGTGACTGTGTGCTCCCTTCTCCCTGTCTCCCTTATGTGCATTTTTTTCCCCAACCCTCAACCTGACCACTCTGTAAACAGTACACAAACAGGGGTTTATTGAGCATGCACCAACTAAAATCCATCTAGCATGCAAATATGACTGTAAGTAAATCATCTTTCGTCCTCCCCCTGATAAATAGCATGGGCAGCCCAGAGGACATTGAGCTCTCCTTCGCAGCAGCGGACTGTACTGCAGAACTTCCACTTGAGCAAGGACACCTCTCAAGGATATTCCTCATGGTTGAAAGATTCCTTACCCAAGACAGAACTTCAGTAAGTGACTAATAGCATGTTGAAACTTTGCAGACCTTTGAAACATTCCTTCGTTGTATATCTGTTTGTGCACATAATCCTTTAGATATAAACTGTTGAGAACATCCGAGACTAGCATTGGATCCAGTCATCCCTAGGTTCCTCTGCCAAGCAGTTTGGAAAGCAAGCGGGTCCAGTCTGAAATTCATGATGGAACAGGAAGGTCTCCTTGACACTTTCATCTGATCCTGTTCTTCAAGCAGTATATAAGTGAGTAAACCTTGCCATTGTTCATTTTTAAATCATTGGTTTATTTATCATGGAACTATGTTAAATCACTAAATCTTCCCTCAGTAAAACATTCTACTGTTTCTCTCTCATGGGAGAATGGCATCATTCCTCACCATCCTCAGCACTCTGCCCAGGAGCAGCTCCTCAGCAGAGTAACCGGGCTCCAGGCACTGCCTGCTCTTGCTGCCATAAGGTGAGAGAAGGCAAAGAGATGTGAAAGGCAGTGTGGAGCAGGAGAGCAGAGGAGAGCTCTTTGTGGTAGAGATCTTCACAGCCATTTGCATGGGAAATGTCGGGTTGTAGATTAATGCTACAGAGGTACCTGGAGGAGTTTTCTAAACACACCGCATTCCATGGCTGTGACTGGGATCATCCTCCCAACTTCTGCAGCAGGGAGGAGAAGGAGATGTTTCCAATTGGAATTCACTGCCACATGGTCAGAAGGAAAGGGTGTCCTGTTATCTTCTGCCAGGGACACTGCAGGGGGAATGAATCTAGTGGATTCATACAGGTCTGCCTAGAGCTGTGATTCAGAGCAGTTCTGAGCACCCGATGTGTGGGATGCGGTCTGTAGCACTGAAAAGGGAGAGATGTGGGAACAGAGAATCTGGTTCCTGCAGGGACAACTCTAGGCAGCAGAGTCAAAGTGTGTGTGGAAACTAGAAATTTCAGGACGTCTTCTCCTCTCCAACCCAGCACAGCCCTCAGGCCTGTGGAGTCTAGGGCATGAGTTATTTCTTTGGTGGTTGCACACCCAGAGGAGAAGAAACACTGCAGTGTCTGCATGTCTCTGTGTCCCTGCTTCTGTTGGCAGTAATATCATGCCATTCCTCCACATCTCCCCACCTGTCTGCATTGCTCCTGTCCTTTCCCTTGCACTCTCTGATGAGGTGGATTCGGATGTAGTTCGCCTTGTAGACAAGGCACTTGTGGCACCTGTCGTGCAGCCCTTGAGAGTGAGGTACCCAAATCCCATTCTGGTGTGTGGGTTCTAGGCCATGGATGAGCTGAGCTCTGGGAATGAGCCCCCTCTCTCTTCAGGACCCACCATGAGCAGTACATTTGATCATTTGACTCTGAAGGGGCTTTGACATTTGACACTGAACAAAAAAGCAAAGAGGGCGAGGGGCAATACCTGTTTGTGTGGGGAGGGCAGAGGTGTAAGAATAAGAAAGCACTACTCAGAGAAGTCTGTCCTAACATGTCCATGTCTTTCTTTCCTTGGATAGTCTGCATGCCCAAAGGAAGCAAATGTCCAACAGAAGCTCCTTCAGTGAGTTCATTCTCCTGGCATTCTCAGAAACGCGGGAGTTGCAGTTCTTGCACTTCTCGCTCTTCCTAGGCATCTATGTGGCTGCCCTCCTAGGGAATGGCCTCATCATCACAGTAGTAGCCTGTGACTATCACCTCCATACGCCCATGTACTTTTTCCTTCTCAATCTCTCCCTTCTCGATCTTGGCACTATCTCCACTTCTGTACCCAAATCCATGTCCAATTCCCTGTGGGACACTAGGACCATTTCCTACTCAGGATGTGTTACTCAAGTCTTTCTGCTTGTCTTTTTCATTTTGACTGAGTACTTTCTTCTTACCATCATGGCCTATGACCGCGTTGTGGCCATCTGCAGACCCCTGCACTATGGCACCCTCCTGGGCAGCAGAGCTTGTGTCAAAATGGCAGCAGCTGTCTGGGGCAGTGGTTTTCTCTGTGCTGTCCTGCACACTGCTAATATATTTTCAATACCACTCTGCCAAAGCAATGTTCTGGGACAGTTCTTCTGTGAAATTCCCCAGATCCTCAAGCTCTCCTGCACAGGTTCTTACCTCGGGGAATCTGGAGCTCTTGTTGTTACTGCCTGGTTAGTCTTTGGGTGCTTCATTTTCATTGTGGTGTCCTATGTGCAGATATTCAAAGCTGTGCTGAGGATTCCCTCTGAGCAGGGACGGCACAAAGCCTTTTCCACGTGCCTCCCTCACCTAGTTGTGGTCTCCTTGTTTGTCAGTACTATAACATTTGCCCAGCTGAAGCCCCTCTCCATTTCCCAACCAGATCTGGATCTGGTGCTGGCTGTTTTGTACTCAGTGGTGCCTCCAACAGTGAACCCTCTCATCTACAGCTTGAGGAACAAGGAGCTCAAAGATGCCAGAAGGAGACTGACCCAATGGGTATATTTTCAGCACTGATAACTATCACCTGTGCCTCTACTGCTCATTCCCAAGGTGATTGATATCTAATCTATGTGTTGTTCGTTTCATTCTCAAGTTATTTTCCTTTGTGCATTCTCATGAAAAGGAAACATTTTGGTTCTTGCCACTTTCTGACTAACCACTAAACCTACCATATAAGCTGTAGAGGAGACAGGCAAAGGGTGAGATGCCCACGAAGCTCAGGAATCATGTAGCATGTAACTGCCTAATCACTACTGTTGTGCAGATAACTGCCTTGATCCCAACAAATGGGGCACCAGAGGATGACCTTTATGCAAGAGAATCACCTATAACTTCTGAGTGGATTAACTGGTGTAAACTTTTCTTCCCAAGCCAATAAAATGAATGTGAGTATCTCCCTTAGATTAGCCAGACCAGCATAAGGGAAGTATATTCATGGCTCAGCTCAACATAGGATATAAAACCAGAATAACTGAAAAAATTTTGAAGAGAGCAGCGGCCTTGTACTGACTTCATCTCTTTTCTGGCAACTAGGGATGCCCAGCATTGTGAATGCGAACATGCTGTAGATACTGATAACAGCAAACACATTGGTATTGCAACTGAATTGTGTAAGTGCATTTGTGATTTCTGTACGTCATGGAATC
>JAWLRI010000924.1:2235534-2300810 GCA_034781795.1 Crypturellus tataupa | reverse complement strand
CATGTGCAGGGGGGTTGGACTAGATGACCTCTAGAGGTCCCTTCCAACCTTAGGCATTCTATGATTCTATGAAGTTTGTGGCATCTCTAAACAGAAGGAAGGCACCTTCTCTACCTGTAGATCTGTATTAGCAGAAGGAGTTTAGTGTCCTAGGTGCAGGTAAGGAGGCACAAGACTTGCCAAAGCAAGCTAAGATTGTTAGGATCGAGCTAAGATTGAATCAAGTGATTGTACCAAGAGGAATAGATGAGAGTTATTTACTGGATTTGCACTCCTTCAGGATGCAAAGACATCCACTTACCAGCCTGGCTTTGTATCTTGAGAAGTTTGTGATGAATGAAATCTGGGATACTGCAGAGAGATCGTTGGGGCTTGTCCATCCCTAAGATTATTTATTACCTCTTGTTGCTCACTCATATGACCATCAATGATACTGCCAGGGGTCATGCTGGGTATATCAGGAGCCATTAGTTATGGAGAATAAGGTGCAACTAAGGGAGGTTACTATCATTTGAAGAAAGCTGAAGGGGACAAAAACGAAGTGTACTTTATTGATGTACTGAAAGATATATTGAAAGTACTTTATTGATGCTTCATACAGTCAAGAAGATTCTGTTCTTCTTGAGAGTTTCTTGAGAGTTTCTATAACTCTTGAGAGTTATAGAAAGGTACTTTTCTTTCCTCATTTCCTCTTTTATTTGTGCTCTACGTATGCACAACTGAGAGATTTCATGACTGTAAAATGCATTACTCACTGAAGAATCTTTCCAATAAATATATTCAATAAAGAATTAGTGGGAAGACCTGTATATATTCACAGTTGTAAATGAGAAATGTATCATCAATGGCAAGTTATTATTGATTTTGTTATTACATACACTAATTAATGAACTAATGGACCAGCTGGGAGTCAAATGAGAATTCTTGTGTGCAGAGATTCAGAGAAGTAACTCTACCAGCTGAAGCAGAAGCTTTTCTTTTGAAAACATACAGGGAAAATAAACCAGTTCCAAACAATTGTGTATAGTGGTTTTCCATGAAGGCAATGAATAAGCACAACTTTTAAATTTCATTCTTTCAAGAAAGGTATGTGTTTCTACCTGACTTGTTTAAATTAATTTTCTTTACCAGGAATGCCATCCATTATTTTGACATGTTTTTATGGTGAGTGAAAATCCTTGATTGTTGCTGCATGCCAAAAGAAAGTGTTTTGCCACTCTTCACAAAAAAACTATCTTTGAAAATGTCAGAGGCCATTTAAATGTCGTTACTCGAGAAAGTACTTTGAGAATGCTCCAAAATGAGTTTTTTTGGAGATGTCAAGTCTTGAAAAAAATAAAATAAAATAAAATAAAAATGTGTCTGTCTAGCTTCACTGGAATCAGTTCTGTATGGATTTTGTTGTATGCATATTTTTATATGTATAATTTCTAATATATAAAACTATTGTGTGGACATTTTTTCATGGCTTTGTCATCTGTTTGGCACTCAAGGCAAGTATTCTTCTGAATGTCAGATACTGAACCTCTATTACCTTGTATATTTGCCTTTTGGAAATGTTACACAAAATTATGAAGCTGTTTTGTATTGTGGCATGTATGTGCATGTCCTTCTGGTGCTGAAAACATCTTAAATGTTTGTTTATTGCTGTTATAATTGTTAGAATCACTGTAATCTTTCTCTGATGTCTTTTGAGTTACAGAAGATGTAAAACTTCTGTGAATTATTTCTCTTAGGTGATCTATCTATATATATCTATACATACACACAAAGAAATTATATCAATTTATCAAAACTTGTACAAATCCTATTATTGCAATTATTATACCTTAATTTTAAGAAATAGAAGAGATATGTTAAAGAAGTTGTTTTCCTTCCCTTAGGATTGATTGTCTATGCTTCTCTGAAATATATTGAATTAACTTGTTGACTTCGCTGTGTTGGAAGCTTTATGTTTCTTTAGTTGTTCTTGCGATCTTCTCTGAACTCTTTCGAGTTTATCAATGTCTTTTCTGAAATGTAAATGTCAGATCTGGATGTTATGCTTTGATAGTTAGCAAGTGCAGAGATAAAAGAACCTTTTTTTGCTATTACCATTTCCTGCCTGAGAACAGAGGGAGAGTAACTCCAGGAGGCAAGCTGTGGGTAAGGTAACCCTCCCTGCAACATAGCTGGGTGAAGTGATGCCCTCACACAGACTGGACGATGCTGAAGTGGTGAGTAGTGTCTACTAAATTCACCCAATTTGTCATCAATACATTGTTTTCTTGGGTATGGAGAAGGTCAATGACCCCAGGTAATTGGAATAAAACTTTCAAGGCTTCTTGAGCCTTTCTGAAGCTCTGAAGAAAAAGAGTTTTATTACAGGCATGTTAGTAGATCCTAAGGAGAAACTAGTAGGGGCAGTGTGCTTCAGGCCAACTGAATGGGTGATTGTGTCCACTCAAAGCAGCAGGGTTGGACTAGATGATCTCTAGAGGTCCCTTCCAACCTCAATCATTCTGTGATTCTGTGAAATGCTGTGTGAAGGGCTGCTTGCGATGCCCCCAGGGCTGGCATTTAAATCATAGAATCATTATGGCTGGAAAAGACCTTCAAGATCATGGAGTCCGACCATAATGAGGCTGTGTTTCCAGTGCAGAGGACATTCACCGAGGCTGCCATGGTGCTGCTCCTTGTTGACTAGTGCAGTCAGTGTCAACTTAGGGAACTCTGGATTTTGTTCTTTTAATACTATGACCGTGTTCTGCAATGCTACATGTAAAAAAAAAAATAAAGAACAGTTTGCATTTTGATATATTGTGCACATGTCTGCACTAGTGAATTTAATCTGCTTGTATTCTGCACGGTATGCACAGTCTTGGAGAGTGAAAGAGGATAGCTATAGCAGCGTTACAGACACTCTTCCTTTAGAAATCACCAAACCTCCACCTGATGATGATAATTTTCTGTGTGATATGTCTGTTGCTGGATTTTAGCTGGTGATTTTCATTTCTGCACGTGTAATTCTCATTTGGCTTTCCTCTGGCCATACCTCAGATGCAGAAAGAGCTGGTGACAGTTACCTGTTGTGTGACAGAGGTATATGAAATTTGCACCAGACAAGGAAAATACAACAAGTGAAAACAGGGTATTTAATTATCTCACCAGTCAAGATTACACTAAATGGTTCTGTAGCACGTCCCTTACTATTGTATCTGTCATTTACCTTCCTTAAGGCAATGAGATTCAAGTGCTGACAACTGTTTACCAAAGCCTGTGAGGAAGTCCAGTGGATATGTCCTGTTATATAAATAATATAAATTATTACTATTATTATTTTATTTTATAAATAAAATATGTCCTGTTATATAAATAATATAAGTAGTAAACAAGATCTTTTTTTTTGTTGTTAAATTTAATGGGATTTTTGCTTTTGTTGTTGTTCTTTATGCTTGCCCAACCTAATGTTTTCTGTCTCTTTTCCCAGTAGGTGCCTAAAGGAAGCTGCCCTTGTGACGTGAGCCTCAGTACGTGTCTCTGAGTAGCAGGTCATAGACAGGTCTATAACCTGTCACCTGCAGTATATTGCACCTCTGATGTACTACTTAGTTTGTTATTTCTTACCTCTTGTCTTAGTTCAAGGAATTTCTACTTTCAAGCTTATTTATTTATTTATTTATTACCAGAGAACAGAAGAGTCCAGCACTGAGTTGTTTAAATCCTAGAGTGCAGGAGAACATACCTTTATTCCCCAGCCACGGGTTGACTGGGCAGTAATGCTTTTTCCAGGGTGGACTTACGCTTGTTTCAGGCGAGAGGGAGACTCGATTCTCCCGATAAGTTGGCACCACTGACATTTGTGAAAGAAGAAGAGGTAACTCACAGACAAGGCAAGTATGTTAGCTCTCAGGTCAAAGCAGATTAATAGTAGATCCGGAGTACGGATTGCTCTATAGGGACCCTTAAGGAAGCACGCAAGGAGTGCTTCTGATGTGATAAAACACAGGAAAGCTTTAATTGCTATTTACATGTACTCTGAAGTTTATTTCTTTGTACCTTAACTCAGATATACAAGGAGAAGGTGAAATAACAGGACAAGAATGGAACATGACTTTTGATTTTTTCCTATCTTTAAACTTACCTGAGAAAAATTTTGCATCTGTTCTATTTTTTTCTGGTTCAAAACACAACAAACCAGTATCAACATACACACAAATATATATATATATAAATGGTGAAAATAGTATAACAACTCATTGCTGTAATTTCTATTTTCACTTCTTATGGCTCAAGGAGCCATAACTGGTAACTGGCTCACAGAGAGAAATCATTAAATTTATCCATATTTTTGTTCAGATCTTCAGCAGGCAACAAACTGGAGTAAACCTGTTTATACATCAGGAACACCCTCAGTGATTAATATTCCAGACAGTTTTTAGCAACTGCCTTTTCTTGAAAGTATTTGGATTTGGAAGAGAGCTCCAGTATAAGCCAATAAAAGATTTCTGTTAACATTAAATGATATAGATCAAGCTTTTATCCAGAATCAGTAAGATTTTTTGATGAAAGATGAGCCAGATCCTTATTATCTTGTTTTAACCATTTGTAATAATCCAGGTTTTTGTATAGATAATAAAGCTGATGTCTTCCACAGTGTTTTTAGGAGGAAGAGTATAAATTCATTTTATAGTTAATTTTTTTCTAGTTTCCCCATTACTAGTTAAAATACTCTAGAATTAAAATTGTATGCCAGCAGAAAATAAACTCTAAAACCTTCCTCTGAAGTACAAAATCTCTTATTATGATTTTGCATACATGCATATGTAGTTTTCAATTTTCTAGGTAGGATAAATGGGACTGTTAATGATTGGAATTGTTCTGTTACAGACAATTTAACAGTTTTAGCATTCAGATCATATTCAGGGTTACTGTAAGCCTGGTCCAATAAATAGTACAGATTGCTTCCTTATGCTTGTTTGTTTCAGATTTTATTGATCCCTGTATCTGACCTCTAAGCATAACAGTGAACTGCATTAAGAAGAAAAAGACAAAAAACTGTAAAAGATGAACAGGTATCAAATCTTCTAACCTGTGCAGTTTAAGTCTACAAAAATAAATTCATATGCGGTTAAGACTTTGCCTGGAAACAGTATTAGAGACAGCAGAATGGACAAGAAAAAAAAATAGAATCCTTGAGGAGAGATTATTGCTAACCCATCCTGTATCAAGAAGTGATTTGTATCAATTAGAGATGTATTGACTAGAATAACTGTTAAAACCATTGTGTCAGACACTTTCTCCTTAAAAACAAAAACAAAAAAGGTGAAACAGAAGGAATGAATGACTTGGTGGATTTCAATATCTCTTCCCCAGTGACTTGTTCAATGCACAGAGTGAACAGCAGAAAGTCACCATCAATATTTGACTTCATCTTTGTTTTTCAATATGCAGTCTAAAGTACTGAATGGTGTTCATGCCATCTGCTGAAGACAGAATTATTTATTTTTTCATGAGTCTTTCTATAAGTGTATAATATTGACCCTAAATTATCAGTGTTATTTGAAGGACATGAAACCTAAACTTTGTTTTCTAATTCAGTGTTTTTTTAGTTCAAAAAGGTTCAGAAACTCACAGAGTTCTTGGCTGGGCTGAGCATTTTATGAAATTAAAGCACTAGTCCCGGTGATGTAGCTTGCCCTACTAAGTTCTCAGTGCTTTTGCAATTCATACTTTTAGGTCTCAAATTTCTAGGCACAGAAACAAGGACCAATTAGTTGGATTTTCTAGAGACTCAAGTGAATCATTTTGCACATATTCCTCTAGGTACTGCTTCTTTGAGAGAGGGATAAAATTTAATATTCTAGAAGAGTGTCGTATGATTGTTCTTTCTTCCCCTGCAGTATCTCATTTGATTTGCCATAATCCTCCCAGTTGCTCAAGGAGACCAAGATCATTCTCTTTCAAGCATTGACTTACTATTTATGGAAATGCATGCAATTATGTAATTAACTATATCATAATAAAAAATGCAGAGAAGAGAGGTAAATTAATTTTAACGCACAGATTTAATTTCAGACTTTTCTAACTTTTTTTATTTGGCTTTGTGACATTTGCTTTTCATCTGTTCTCACTCAGTCACCTGAAAAGTTTCTGAAACTCTAGGAGGACGCAATGCTAACACTGCTTATGCCATCCTGTAAATTCAGCCTGCTGTTATAGCTGAACTCTTTATGGGGCCCTTTAGTAAGGAACAAATCTTCTCTACCTGTAATAGTTATCGTAGGAGCAAGCTGCAGTGCTGCCTTTCATCATTGTTCAGAAGAAATTTTTATTTTACGTGTTTTCTTAAGCCCCCGGTGTTTTCTCCCAGTCCTGCAATGTTACAGAACATGGACATGCATTTCTCTGTAATTCATAATTCATGTTTCTTGATATCAGGTTACTTTTTTATGCCCTGTTTATTGTAGGTTTTATTGATTCTAGCTTTTGATCTTCATGCAATCAGATGAAAAAGACTAAGAAAGAAATGAAAATTGCACTATGATCACAGGAGTTCAGCTTGTCAGGCTTATAGCAAATTTTCTTGTCAGGAAGGACTCAAATTGTAAATTAGTATTCTCAATTAGTATTTTTTCAAAGAGGCATAGAAATGACCCCCTGTCTTTTATCTTCCATGAACAAACCTTCATGATTACACTTAAGTTTTATTTCTTTTAGAATATCATAAGTATTATATAATAGAATTTTCAACTACAACTTTTTTCCAATTTGGATGACTTATGACTAATTTATTGTATGTTTAATTTCTCTATATCTTCTCTAGGAGAAGAGGAACAGGACCCACTTCAGATCTAAGCTCAAAAACTTCAGCAGTACCCCTGAGTAATTATAACTGATGTACTGAGAGTAAGATAAAATTTTTTCTTTTCTACACTGGGGAAGAAACCATTGTGAATTGTTGTCAAACTGCACCGTTGGTTAAAGATAACTGTTAGAATCATAAACAGATCATACAGTTTTAAAAAGGCACTTTCAAATGATTTTATCATGTTTCAGTTGAGTCTCTATATTTTTACACGTAAGTCTGGTAAGAAGGATACTAAGGAGACTAAGGATACTAAGTCATTGTGTGCTAGAACTTGTCCCATTTGCATGATACCCGGTGCACACATCTGAGTATGTTATGTACATGCGACATCACCAAAACATATGATATTAATGATTTACTATATTTTTTAACAGAAGAATGAAATAAAGCACAGATGTTGCCTCCAATTACATAAAATCCAGGGTTTTTGCAATTCAGTTAATTTTCTTAGCCGATATCCTTCTTTTTCCATGCAAAATTTATACTTGTTCCCATTCCCATACCAGATCACAAGTAAAAGTTGTGGATGTCTTTAGTCATTATTATTTGAGTATGTCAAATAAAGATTCTGAAACTCTGCTGAGTTGGTGTGAGAATGATGAATGAGTCATTAATGCTTTTAATAAAATATAACTGTCATATTTGTTTTTCAAAGTTCAATCTGTTTCGATCTTTCCTTTTGCCTTACTGACAATGTCAGCTCTGACATTGTTCTCAATTTTCATGCCAGTCTTTGTTTTGTTACCCAGCTTTGACTTGATTTATAATTAAAACCAATGTCATTAGGATTCTCTGACTTTGGTCTCTGACCAAGTGAAACTCTTTGCATTTTTCATTTGTTTTGCTTCAACTTTGTCAGCCTTGATGAGGAGGAGGACTTCTGCTTTTAGGAGCTGTGGAAAGATCTGGAATTGCAAAGCTGTGCATTGCTGCTGGAATTTCATGTTGTGATTCTTTATGCTTTTCTATGGATTCCCATTTGAATGTTTGGAGAATTCTTCCTTCCAGGATAGCTGTATTTGAAGACAGATGAGTTTGTACTACTTGTTTGGTACTGAAGCCCTCCTAAAATTTAGCCAAGCACCTCCTCTCTACAAGGGGTAAAGTTTTTCAGTAGTAACGATTTGCATTTTCTTTCATTGAGTACTTTCATTGCGAGTCTTACAAAGAAGTTTTCCTTGTTTTTACTGGTAGCCTTTTAGAAAGGTAACATAGAAAATAATAACTACTCCTTAACAAGATGAAAAGGTTTTTATTATTATTATTATTGTTCTTAAAAGAAAAACAGTTTTCCACCTTTACTTTTCTCCCATAATTTTTTTCCTCTCCTCCATCACTCAAGCCATACATTTTGAAAATATTCATAAATCTGAGGTGTCCTGTTTTTCCTTCCAACCTGGGAAGATAATCTTGATTATATATATATATATAAATATACACACTTTTTAAATATCGGATAAACTGCATTTTCCTGAACAAGTCTCTCCCAAGCCCCAGATCCTACTCATGCCACAAATTTCAGACCAAGTTGCTTAGCAGATAGATTTGACTCAGGTTCAGGTGTTTCAAATAATTAACTAAGATGAAAAATTATTCTAAAAGCATTTCTTACAGAAGTCTAATTCCTTTTTGAAAATAGAATAATTCTAAAATGAATGTATCTAATGGGACTTTTCTTGCTTGTTAATGTTTTAAAGTGTAAATAGTGTGCTTTCTGTGTCTTTTTTTCTCTCTCTCAGAAGTTATCACATCTTCAGTTGCTATAGCACCATGCATGAGAGAGAAATGCCACTAGGAAAGGACAAAAAGAACCTCTCTGCACAGAAGCCAGATGCTGTCTGGACTTGCATAACTTCCTTGATACAGTAAAGCCATAAATGACAGGTAATCCTTTTTGCTGTGCTAAACTTAGTGGTACTTTGATACTGATCGTACAGCATTTACATGCAGGTTACTACACACGTGTATGTGAGATGTGTTGGCTTTGACCCTCTGTTCTCTTAGGCTAGTGTTAAAGCTGTGTAGCAGCATTGACTAAAATAGCATTATTTTTGATTTAGAGTGCTGTAAATGAAAGGACAGTCAGGGTTGTTGTAATTTATTAAAAAAAAAAACTTCTGTTCTGACTTCTGTTATGTCAGCATGGTGAATCTGTAAGTGATTTGTGTTCTTGTATGGATACTGGCGAGAGAAGGACTTGGTGTTTGCAGTGGTGATTTGTAGGCAGGGATGGATCATGGTCAGTAAATAAGGATAAGTCACAATGTTGCTCAGAGTCCCAATGAGGCCATATGAAGTGGTGTGCAAAACAAATGCAGGGCTAATGTACACTTATATGTAATATATGATGAAATACAGTTGGAAAATAATGACCTAAATTTGTTCATGATGAGGGAAAAGATTCATCAGGTTTTCTTGTGATTTCAGTGTACTTGGCAGAAAGGTACAGAAAAAATGCTATCGATTTACCAGTTATGTGTACAAAATGTCCCACAGAAAAATCCTTTGCCTTTGGCCTTGGGTGCTTTTCAAGAGCAAAGTGAAATGGTGCCATCTATACAGTTTCATGCAATTTCACTGCCCTTCTGCCCCGCTCTCCGCACCCCAGGTAGCCTGAAATACTGGAAGAGGAGAAACATTGTTCTCTACGCCGCAGCTCTTGAAAGCTAGCTAAATAATACTAAGCAAATAGTCCAGTTTCCTTCCAGCTTGTAGGAATCTATTGCATGAGTTACAGCATCCTGGCAGACTTTTTGTGTTTTTTAACACTGCATATCAGATGATAGCTTATTTCATATTCAGTTGTTTCAGAAGTATTTGAGCAGTGGAGGCAGTCTATATTTTTAAATTTAAGAACTGCATATGAAAAACTAGATGCTTTTTAAATTAATTTTTCTGCCATACTCAGAGTCAAGATTTCATTTGTATGATTATGCCACATGCAATTGGCCATACTGAGATGGGTACTTTTGATCTACTCTTTATTTTCTGTAAATAATTAGTTACTTATTGGTCCACTGGCATTAACACTGCCTACCCAGAATGTTTCAGAATGAGGCAAGTCCAAATTCTTCCTGCCTCAGGGCATGTACTTGAATCCCAGTTACTGGCTCTTGCTTTGATTGGAAACTACAATTGAAGAACTTGGCCTGAGCAGTTTCCCAGAAAGTGTTGTGTTAAATCACAGACCTGGTTGCCCATTTGAGCTCTTCTCCTTAAACTTCTTGTGTCATTGGGACTGGTTCTTCAGTTTTCCAGCTGTTGAGGATAAGTGTCATTTTGTTTTCCTGAATTGCACGAAGCAGGAGCCTGCTTTTCTCCAATGAGTATAATGTGGGTACAGGGAAAGTAATATATTAACTTCTGCCTCAGAAAGTTTCTTAAAGCTAGGGTAGGTGGATATTCATCATGTCAATGATTAACTTTCTGTTAATCAAAGGACATATTTTCATTTTTGGTGCCTGGAAAATTGAAATCTGTGAGGGGAAGTCAGTATGTCGCATAAGTATGGGAAGTAAGGACTTGCAGAATTACACAAAGAAATGTTTGTCCTTGTTAGAATACTTTTGGTCCAGTTTGAGATATTTCCTCGTCCTTTGGTGGGATGCTGAAATTTAAAATTTTCGTTCCCCCTTGTTCTGTGGTGTTCACCTTGAACAACAGCTTGTATAACAAAACATAATGCCTCTACTAAAGTTATGTGACTGAATATATTTAGGAATGTTTTTAGGATGGGGAAATTGTATTCCATTCTTTTATTCTGAGATATAGATAGCTATAGGTGCAAGGACAACATTAATTTCTAACAGCTGATTCCTAAAGGAAGAAGATTTTACAGATCTGTTGAATCCTAAGGTGATCTTGATATGATTACGCTGGGTTTCTCAGACCTAAATAACATTTTCTTTATACCTTGTAGTATAATAAATGGAAACAAATTTAAAAACTATTAAGCTGCAGTAACTCCAGGATTTTAACTGCTGACTGGAGATGCTAGTGTTCTTCTTAGGTAATGTATGGTTCAGGAACAGATATAGCATTTTCTACTGAAGTTTGTGTCTGAACTAAATCATCATTTAGGAATTCATATTCTATTATCATTCATCAATGAACAGCATTCAGTATCTTAAATTTGTCAAGATCCTGGCTCCATGGAAATCAGACAATATACCATGTCAGAGGATTTATTATTACTTTTATGAATTAAGTTGTATTGGAAAGCAGGGGAAAGTTTTCACCGAAAACCATCACAAATGCCATAAACATTTAGCAAACACTCTAATTCTTTATCCTGTAATTACTTATGTGTATTTTTTTTAATTGCATTTATATCAGATTTGTCAAAATGTACTTCCTAGGAAGGATAGTAGTATTACACGTGTGTGTGTGTGTGTCTGTGTGTGTGTGTCTGTGTGTGTCTGTGTGTGTCTGTGTGTGTTTTGGAGGGAATGTGGAAGAGAGAGGAATGAGAATATCTGAGAAGTTCAATATGGCTAGGGAAAGCTAAAGGACTTCACATCCATTTTTGCACTGTAAATACTCTATGAAACATTGTAAACAGCTGCACTATCTGCAAGTAAAGTAGTGGATGACTCCTTGAAATCCACTCTCTTTTGCAACTCTACCTTGTTTATAGGATCCTAACATTTGTCATGGGAACAACTGTCATGACAGCGCTATAGGCTGAGACAATCCATGAGCCAAAAGCTGTTATTTTATGCTCTTGAGAAATTTAGCTTAGTTTGCTCCTATTTCTTCACCACGGAATTCTTTAAGGATGGAAAGTAGCACTACCAGGAAGAATTTGTTGCAAAAGAGATAGCAAAATGAACACCAAAAAAGACATAGAATCAGTAAGTGCATGGAGGAAATCAAGACTGCATAGAAATTATCTAAAGAAAATAAAACTTGAGAGAAAAGGGACATATAAAATTATTGTTGTCAATAGTGCTGAGCAGCACAGGAGTGCTAATTCTACCAATGTACTGAAGGGGGAAAATGTGAGCTATTTTTGCTATAAACAGATACTTGTTAAGGTTACTTCTCAGTAAATTTATTTTCTTGCTTGTTTATCTAAGAGTCATCTTAGAAAAATACACTCCTCAAAATATGTATGGGAATAAACTTCTATTGCTGGTGATATGGGTTAGAAGAGTCCAGGACATTTTACACTGTCTCATAATCACATCCTCCCTGAAAGTATATTTTATTGACAGGCATTCATTTTGTGTGTCAGGCTTTTACCAGTCCAGTCAGGAGGGTGAGTACCTATGATGACTGCATTTCTTTTGAAAATGAAGTTTCACTAATTAATATTTCATTGGTATATCACTCGGTTTTCATACTTGCTATAGTAAATCTGGGTATTGAACTGAAAATTTTGTTATCTGCTCAACTAGCTGTCAAATATTTCACTTAATATGTCACTTAAGTGACAAATATGTCACTTAAATACAAGTTGACAGTCATGTATGCTTTCTACTATTCAGTATTAAATATCAAACTTGAACCTTTTCACTTTCACTGTTTTTTGCCTTTAAAAGTAGTTTCATGAGTGCTTATGAGTACATGGGGCTCCCTATGTACATGTATCTCCCCCCTCCATGTGCATGAGATTAATTTTAAAGTATAGTTTTCCAATATATTAAAAGTTTCCTAAAAGTATCCTCTATACTTCCATGTCACCTAGAGCTTAGCTCTTATCTGTTATGGAGAGTCCAGTGGAAAAGAAAAATATCACACAGAAAACCTTCTTGCAAATTCCATCAGGTTTTTGATGCTACTTCAGCTCAGAGTTTATATTTATGACGAGCATTAACTAGAAAAGTATGATTTTGTAAATTCTGACAGGCTCACAAGCTGAACGTCTGGCTCCACTCATTCACCATGTACTTGGGGTTATTCAAAAAGGGAGGTTGGTTTGCAGTTTTCAGTGTGGTGTTGCTGCTGATATCTAGCTCTCCCTACTTAAGCACCAAGTGCACATTTAATACGATTTCCATGTTTGCAAGGAAGAAGAAAGCAAGTAGTTTTCATCCTTCTTGAACAATTGAGAGAACATGAGAACATAATTTACATAACCAGGTTTTTCCAGTTGCCTTTTTCAATGCTATAATGGTAACGATAGCAATATAAGACTATTATATTATCATTAATTAGCAATATCCTTCAGAAAGGATGGCTATGATATGTGCCATCGGCACCTTCTATAATTGCCTAAGAGAAGGCAAGCACAGTACCCTAAGCTGAGCAAGACACACACTTCTGCATCTTTAACAGACTGAGGAATCTCACAGGGTGGAAATAATCTGTCATTAAACCAGAGTGAAATTCCAAGGTACTGCCAGAGCATGTTTTTCAGGAGTAGAAGGCAATGAAGATGCAATAGACCAGAAAGCATCTCTAAATATCTTATTGGCAACCATTTGAGTTTGGAGAAAGGTCTATCTAAACTATCTACATACATATATATTTCACATATATGCTTCACTTTCATATGCATTTCCATTTTTGCTTCCCAAGAAATATTACTCCATAACATTGACATAATAATTGCATGTCAGCAAAACTGCATTCTAAACTGCACCACTTAAAAAGATAGCAGCTCTTCAAAAACCATTATGCAATGGATTTTTTTTTATTTTTTTGTGATTTGAGCAGTCAGTTTCTGAATTGGTTTCAACTGTAGGGAGTGCAAACTCAAAACACATCTTTTGGAGTGGCTATTTTCTTCTTATTGTCTTACTTTACAGGTTCATGATGTTTCTGTCCCTTTGCATTACTTTCCGTTAGGCACAGAAATGGAGATTAACACAGCCTGCATGAGAATGAAATGAAATGCATTAATTCAGTGCCATCAATGCTCAGGGCAAAAGGAGTTCTTGTCATTGCTTTAAAAGCTCTTTAATGCAGAGTTCCAGGTGCTGCCTCTCTCTGACACAAAAGCTGTTCAGCTTTTTGGCTCAGAAGACAGGAAGAAAAAAAATAAAAGAAAGAAAAAGGAGAGAAAAGCTTAGGAATTTATACAATATTAAATCTCGTGATTCCATTTATGACTTAGCTTTCTTTGGCAGAACCAGAAATAGATGCTAGGACACAACAATCAGTTCAGGTGAAACAAGTTAAAGACTTTAAAAGACAATAGGGTAAATGTTCTTTATTTTAGTGTTACATTTTGTTCATTGCTCATAGCATTACCTAGATGCATACAGG
The DNA here is from genome assembly GCA_034781795.1 of Crypturellus tataupa. Taxonomy (NCBI): domain Eukaryota; kingdom Metazoa; phylum Chordata; class Aves; order Tinamiformes; family Tinamidae; genus Crypturellus; species Crypturellus tataupa. The sequence continues at coordinate 2,286,748 of JAWLRI010000924.1, read as the reverse complement.
TTTTGTTGACAAGCTTGTCACATAGCAATGACATATTCTCTCTTCCCATTAATGTTATTTTGCGAATTTTTAACCCAGAATTTACTGAAAAAAAAATTAAATTGGATCTTATTCTTTTTTGTTGCCCTTTCTCTTGATTCTGCTCCTGAGAGATTTCATAGTCATTTTGCAAAATTAGGAATAACAGCAATTTGGGAAGGATAGCCAAAGTGCAAAATTCATTAAAATATGTTGCAGCCTTTTGAGCTCTTAAATGTTATCTACTGGACCAAGGAAAAGATACATGTGAGAGAAGAGTTTTTTGGCTCGGTTCCTAGAATGCCATTTCTGTTTACTGCTCCTGATGGTGTTTTGGATCCACATTATGTCTAGCTGATGCTGTTAAGGTGAGTAGAGTGACTTCTGCATGTAGGCAGATAAGACTTATTATTGGACCCAGTTAAAATGCATTAAAACCTGTACATATGAATCATTTTTTTTCTTTTTTAATAATAATCACAGATATAATCACAGAAAATAGTCACAGGTAATTAAACTTTCATTATGAATTCACAAGGAAGATGATACTGATACTTTTGAAAATATTTATATAAAAATAGTATTTTTACTTTTTTAGTAGAACATGGTTGAGCAATCTGTAAGAAAACACTGTGTTACATCACATCTATGGCTGTTATATTCAAGCTTTCTGAATAATGCATATTATTCTTTTCATGATAGACTTTGTAGTAAGAACAGAAGTACTGAAACAGAAAGACTTTTTTTTTCTTTTTTTTTAAATCTGGAATGTGCTTGAAAAAAATCTAAAAATGTTGCACATTATTTTATTTAAATTGTGGCATAAAGAAAATATTCTGATTTTAATCTCAAATTTCCTAACTGACTTTAGAAGAATTACTCCTTTTTGATGAAAATAAGATTGGAATAGCTATAATAAGATGAAATTCTATGCCGTAAATTTCACATTTATTAAGGTAAAGGTTGAAGTATGTTTTAAATAAATATGTAAACATGTGATATTGTGAAAGATAACAATCAAGTTCTCCGAGAAAGTTTGGACATTCTTGTAGCCCTAAATGCATTTAAAATATTGTGCTATGCCAAACAATTAAATGTGACATGCTACATGAAAGAAATAGCTGTGGAAGGTGGGCTTACCAAACATAAAAAGGCTAATGACCTTTTTTTTCTAATATATAGACACACACGCATAATATTTTTTTAAAAATACGTGTAGCAGAATGCATTGTCATTTTATTATTTTCCATTGTACCAACCTATATGGCTGGTATGTGAAACAGTATGAAAAATTTCCCCCATAAAATCTTAGGAGTCCCCTTGTCTTCCAGGAATTGGAACCCTCAAATGATGCAAGGAATTAACTGGAAAATTAGGGATAAAATTCCTAGCCTAGAGACACACTAATGGTTCCTAATAAAGATTAAAAAAAAATAATAATAATTTATACAAAATATGCATATGCTACGATAGTCAGAAATAGTCAGAAAAGCTGAATAAAAAAGCTCAAGTCAGAGACTCGGAACAACCTTAGTAGAAGTTATTAGAATAACTCCTTCACCGAGAAAACACATGAACTTCACTATAAAGGTTAGTATTATAATATTACATTGATGTAAACACACATGATTTTAATCCTTAATGATGATATGAATCAGGCATAACACAGGAGAGAGAACATGTCGGGAAAGCAAACAGATCCTCAGCTGGCAGTAACTTCACCTTGCAAAGGGCGCTCCAGCAGTGCACGGTACCGTCTGAGCTCCTGCTGACACTGCCGTGGGAACTGTGCTCAGGTTTTACGCTTAGCTCTGTTGAGCTCAGTCAAAGCAATTCCCAGTGCTTAGCCAGCCAGAAGAACATTTAGTACCCCCTCAAGCCATATATTTTATGTATGATCTGATGAAGACATTTTTGACTTATTTGTGTCTTCCGCCTTTACCCAACTTCAAATATACGTTTATGAAATATAGCTTGTCAAAGGACAGAATCACACTGCCAGTGGCTAGTTGTTTTTATTGCTATTACTAATCTTTTCTCAGTCTTGCTCCATCTGTGATTTTTTTCAGATTTTACTTTTTAAAACATTTAAAAATATGTATGTTTTAAAAACGTGCCATTTGTTTTTATTTCATCATTCAAAAATGAAACAACTGGATTGTTTGAGATTTGCATTAAAATGATTATATTCTAGGGGAATGGCTCACGAATATTTCTGGGGAGTATTCAAATGAAGAAATAAATATAGAGGCAAAAATACCCACAAAGAAACCCAGGGCTGGGATATCATTACATTCCATGCATAACTGTTCAGTTTTGAATATTAATCCTACTAATTAGTTAAATAGCTAATAGTCAACTATTTGGGGGAATTGGTTCTCATTTTGAGAAACGGATATTGAACTGAGAGTTTGTAGGGAAATATATATTAAAAAAGGAAGAAGAAAAAAGGCATTTGCGCACAAGCTAATACATGAGTTTTTCCTCTGTTCTTATTTTATGGATTAAAATACATCTCAGAACAGGAAGCAGTCACCAGTTGTAATCCAGATAATAAAGATCATACAACAGTATACATAGCAGTCTCATTAACACATAAAACTGTACTAATGACTCAGAGAATTTGTACAGATAAATGCTCATAAACATTGGAGTTTGTGTCTTTTCATGTTTATAGGTAACTATGAAGTGCTGAATTCTGTAGCTAATCTTTCAAACTGATTCTGGAAAGGCTGGTGTAATTCTGGGTCTGGAGAGCCACATTCTGGTGAAATCATGATTCAGTTCAAATCTTAATAAAAATCTTTATTAACTTCACCAAGGACAAGCTTGTTTCAGATTTTCATGTAAACAATAAAATTATAAAATCCCCAGCTGATCTTAAAGTTTGAATATAGTATTTTGGGAGAGGAAAGAAGCAAAAAAGCCTAGAATACAATTTGCTGAATTTTTATTTTTAGTTGAGTATAAATACTGTAAAGATAGTGCCAATGTATCAGTTCTTCAATTTTGAGCTAGAATTTTGACCAAGCCTGGATGCAGTAGGAAAGTTGACTGAACATTTTCTTTTTGTCTTCATTGTTTCCACTAAGGCCCCAAAAAGCAGTTATCTGCTGTATTATTGACTTCTCTATAGTTTAAAGTCTTAAGTGAAATTATTGACATCTTTGTGAAGATATCCTTGTGCTTATAATTGTGGTAGAGTCATTTGAATTTAAAGCTGCACTTCAATTAATCACCAGCTGATATCAAAGGACCTACTCTGCAAGATACTTGTTACCGTCAGTCCCTGCTGTGCTGAAGTGTGTGGTACCAAACACATGAAATGACTGTATCAGTAATCATCAAAAAACCTAATGTGAATTAGCCTAATGTGAATCTGCAATTGTAAAATGTGTTAGTAAGTCAGCAGCAAGGAACGGGAAGGACCCAACCAACTAAGAAAGGCGTTGTGTGTTCTGAAGTAGAGAATATTCCCCAGATTTAAGAAGGATTCAGGAAACATCTTTTGAATGCGGTCCTGTTCCTCAGTAGCTTGGCTTTTATTATGTTTTCACTGGCTCAATAAGGACGTCTATTTTTTTTTTCTCTCACATAAATCAGCAAAGATCCCTCAAGAGATCACCATGGTTTTCAGGCACTGTGGATCTGATATCAGCTAGGTCTGGAAACTGGTGTCCCACTGATAAGTCTCTCTGCTGATCCAGTCTCTTTGGCATTATTACTATTATTAATATTTTAAAGACAAACTGGAAAAATTAAAATAAATCATTGTGTTTAATAGTATAATTATGGTGATACAAGAGTGAAATCTCAGCTCTTTCATTTCCCTGAACAAATTATTGATACTCAGTTTTAATGCAAATGTGCCAGAAGCACTCTGTCCTTTTTGCAAAACTGAAATTCTGCCCTCCAAATGCAGAGTTTCAGGCCACCTGAAGTAACCCTCAGCCCTTTTCGGAAAGGAATTTGCAAACATTTTGAATTTGCAAGCACTTTTAGGGATAGACTGGTTATTACACAGGTGGCACTATTATTGCACAACCCCATTTTAGTAATCTATAATAGCTATTTTTGCACTCTCAAAACTCCACAAGATAAAAATAAGCACTTCTGCAGTCCCAAATTGTATACTTTTGTTTCAAGGTGGATGATGATTTAATGGGAGCATAAAATTTTACTATCAGTAGAATATTGTTTTTGAAGGTAAATTTTTTTCAAGAAACTTAAATTTGTTACTGATACGTTGACAAATATTGTGATGAATTTCTAACTTACACTGCTTTTCCAAGCACCTTTAAAGATATTAATCTCATGCATTCTAAAACTAGGCCATTTAATATTTCATTGTATCTTCAATAAATGCTGTTTTTAGAAGAAAAAGGAATGTTTGAATCTCTTGTATAAAGCTGTTTCTAAAAGGACAGTATGACATATATTTGATAAGTATTTATTCTAAGCAAATTACTTTCCTTTCATGTAGAAATAAATGCTGAGAAAACAATTAAAATTGACTTAATATGCTGGGCTTTGCGTTTTTTTTTTTAACCATCATTGCTTTCTAAGGCAGAATTGATTTTAGATTTTCACTAGCCTTTCAGCATCAGATATGTTGCCCATAGGTGAAGGTTGCAACTGTCTGCACACCAAATTGCTATATTCTCTTTGCTGGAGTATGCTGCTTACAGTGGTACAGAACAGAGTTCAGGGTGCTGCCTACCTGTCCTAATGTAAAGAGAGATGGGACAGAGGCCTGTTATTGGCCTGTATATAGCACTATCGTTAGGATGGAGCCCTCCACTGTACATACTAGTGATGGGCTTGCAGATACTGAAGGGCAGTAGTGTTTCCAGTGTAGGTTTAGCTTAAATACTTACTGAACCCCAGTGTTACCTATATTTTGAGTTTATCCTGAGATAAGCTTTGTTGCTCAGACTAACCTGGGTATCTAAACCTTCATTCTTACTGAAAATTCACAAAGCCATTGATGATTTTGGAAAGTTTTTGTTTGTTTGTTTGTTTTGCTGTTGATGATGATAACAATCCTTGTGTCAACCTCTTAGCTGAGTGAAAAGAATAAAAGAAGAAAGGGGGAGATATCCCTGAACCTTTCCTATATTGTTCTTTCTTTATGTCTATTCTTTGTGTCTTGGACTGTCCCAGCACAATAACAGCTTCTGGTATCCTCTGAAACTTCTGGTTTCGTTGCAGTATGTTCTGTATATTCAAGCCAGTAGACCTTGAAGATTCCTCATTAAACTTTATATAATAAAGTAAATAAGCCAGTTTATGAACAGTGAGCTTATGAATAGCTCACCGTATATGACTATGGTTTAGTTTTATGTATAATTTTGTTTCCAGAAGACCAGATGTTCACAAATTAACAGTTCAATGCTCTAACTGGATAAACTATCACACATTTTGTGAAACTTCACAGTAAACTTGAAGAAGTTATTTTTTGCTGTTGTTGCTGTTATACATCATACTGTAATAATGTATCATGCATGTACATCAAGATTATACATCCAAACATATAGGCATACATAGGCATACATAGGTAGAAGTGATAGTAATGTTTTTACTGCACTTTTTGTAGCAGTTTTCAGAAGTGAAACTAACACTAATTCTTAAAATTCTCGTATTTTGTACCTTGACTTAGAAAGTGGGAAAAATATTGACAAATCTAAATCTAAAGATGTTATTGGCAGAAAAATACAAACAAACAAAAAACAAACAGGCAAACCAAAAAGAACACTATCTTATGAATCTATAGGATTCTTACTAGCTATTTGGGATCATTCTTTTTCAGGCAGCAGATGAATGAAGGTGAACCATGGCGTATTGCCCAGAGAGACCTGGTTATGTGGTCTGTGCTACTGAGGAAGAAGAAAGAGCATGTTGTCTCATCAGCATATAACTTTATATAACTTGATGATTTATCTAAGAAAGTGGAAGTTACTTTCATAACAGAATGGAAATCCAGTATGACCATAAGCTGTTTCGGAAGGTAAGATGAAGGTATCTCATATATCTGGAGGTATCTCACTAATCCTGTTACAATCCCAAATAAGGTGCAGTTGTAAAAACCTTTCTTTCAATCACAGTAACTGTGTTAGAGAGATATTGACTTTCTCTAATAATGTAAATTGTTGTCTTGCTTAATCATTAAAAATTGTCATTTATTTTAATCCCTATGAAATCTTACCACATGTAAGAATTGTGAAGCGGGTTTGAATAATATTCAGAGAGAACATAATGAAATTTCTATTTTGCTCTATGGTTTGTCATGGATCTACACCCATTTACAGTCTTTTGCAAGCAGAAAAGTCAGTCAACAGATGAATATAAAATAGATATATTGTGTACCACACATTTCTCAAGTAATTCAGGTTATAAGTTCTAATGGTAAAAAGATAAAATATAGAAATTTAAATTTTACTAGCTGAAAATTAATTGCCCATTAGAAATATGGAGATGTATATCTTCATTTAGACTTCTGCATTGGAAGATTTGTGCCCACAGCTTCAATACTGAAACAGAAAAATAAATCCTACAATTTTCAGAACATTTTGGTTTTATAGTTCTGAGAATTATCAGCCTTATTTATAGGAAGTATGCACTTTGATTTATTAAATGATTCCACAAGCAATGTTTTACAGGGCAATAAAATCAGACAGTTTAACATTAAGGTGACCTTCATCTGAAACTCAAATATGAAAATGCTCAGTACATATAAGGATAAACATTATTCTGGTTTATCTGGATCAATATAATCATTTCTGTTTATACAACAAATATGGTTGGTCTTCTCAAATTATTTGCCACAGAGTGTTTCATCCAGATTTATTTAGCAGCAAAAAAAGAAAATGTAAACTGATCTAAACATCTGAGATTACCCTTCTGTAGGTTGCCTCTAATATAGTTCATTTTACTCTAATGTTCTCATCACTTTTATCTAATTTTTTTCTGGCAATTTTGTGTCTTGAAAATATTTATATGAATTTTTATATTACCACAGGCCATGAAAATTTATGAACATCATTAACATTGTGAATTCCATTGTAATCCATGCCTGTCTTTGTAGTTCACAGTTTCAGATTCCTATTTGTGAGGGAGGATAACATACCAAGTGATAAAAGAGAATTATGTTATGGATTTAGAGAGTATAAATCATGGACTTGGTGTTGCAGAGATTAGGAACTGAGATGTGGCAAGAATTTGAACATTATTATGCAAAAAAATGAGAAAGGAGGAAAGAAACAAAAATGTGAGGAAGAGTGCAGTGAAGCAATAGAAAGCAAGAAAAATACAGGAGGGGTAGGATACATTCTCAAATGATGCCTCCTGAGCTCATAACATACTGCGCTTAGTATTGCTATGCTCTGAATGGTACTTTTCATTATTAAGGGAAAACTGGAATTAACTTTCCCTGAGGTAGTTTATGTAGGTGGGCAAAAAGGGCCATTTTATCTTTTAATCTTTATTATTTGTAATACTATCAATTATGCTGGCATAAAGTAGGAATTGCATCATTGGCTTCAGAGAAATTCTGATGTAATAGGAAACATTTATGTGAAACCTCTGATTTTTCCCCCCATGGAAAATGCTGATTAATCAAATCAAATTAATGTTAACCAAATTTATTTTTACAATATCTGTTATTTCAGAGATCTTTACAAATAGCACTTGCAACATAGTGAAATGCTAACCACCCTCTACTTTTCTTTTTGATGGAGCCTGTGAGAACTCTGAATTTGCTTACTGACTTGTCATTGATCAGGCCTAGAATTTGAACCAATAATTGGTGTAGAGAGATTTTAGAGAGAAGATTGTGTAATTACAAGAAATTTTCAGACTTAAATTTTGAAGAAATTGAAATATCTTCTCAGATTTCAGAGGAAATCCATAAATGCCTACTACTCAACAGGTCAGATAGCCTTGATACATGTATAAGGTTATATAGAGCAGCTTGATACAACTATCTATAATATAAATAGCTGCATTCAACTTCCTGCAAAAGTCTAATTCAAATGCTGATGTTCTGCTTCTAAGGGGGAGAAGGAGGTTGATTCTGCAAAATGATTAAAACAATTCCATGCTGCGCAAGTAGGCAATCAACTATCAGTCAGCCCTGTTCTCCCTTCAAGGTTTCCTCTCTTCTCATTCTTCTTTCTCTGTAGATAGAAATGAGCTTAGAATATAGACTACAAATATCTTTCTAGCTGGTTTGTTTCTGGTTTGTGCATAAGGAAAACAAGAGATGACTTGGGCAGGCTACAGAGTGCAGTAGGAAGGAGCTATCTGATCAGTATAGGCTAGAGAAATCTCTTCATCGTTTTATGAGTACGGTACTCATAAAAGCAGAAACTTTTCATCTGTTAATCTAGTAAAATTCTTTCATATGCCTGAACAGAAAATGCTTCAAGAAATGTCAAATCTCTCTTGAATCTTCCCTGTATTAATGCATGAGAATGCATTACCCTCACCAACACTCCTAGTAGATGGTAGAGTGACTGACTAATAAGAAGAGCTGAACAACAATACACTGCAAAGAAAAAGAAAAAAAAAATAAGAAGATGCTTCTGTCCTAGAAATGTTTTCTCTGTGGACCCAGACACTGAAGTAATTACAGAGAGGGAAAATTCCATTAAGCAAAGAATTGTCTTGTGCATTCTGATATGCAGAAACCTGCATACTTTATAATTTTGGCATGCCCATAATTTAAGCCCTTCATTCTCTTCTTGTAATCTTGTTAAGCCTTATGTGCTCATCTTTTAGTTCATTCAGTTTGGGATATTGCATAATTGCAACAAATAGATAATGAATTATGTGGAATTGGGTCCATTCTATTTTATATATTTAATGGCCTTCCAGTGTCTGACTCCTTGCCAGCTGCAGTTTGCTCCTCTTGTTTTAATTAATTTAAATTTTCCTTCTTTTATGAAAGTAATAAAACAAGGGTTTTCGGCGTTCAATACAGGATTTATTTTACCTTTTGAAACTTTTGTTAATGCTGACATATAACGCTACCTGTAGTCAATCATCATCTGCACTGGATTGCTTAGGCTTAGATCCAGTATGCTACAACTTGACTGTTATTCTGAAATAAATTTGAGGTTGAAGTACTCTTGTCCATTTTGCCTAGAGGTGACCTTTTATTGACTCAAAATGTGAGTCTACCTATTAGGAAATGTGTTTTTAAAATTAATCTGAGAAATAATAGCTGATACAAGTATTTTGCCTTCAGAATCCATGCTATTATCTCAAAATTTCACTTTTTTATGGTGAATGGCTTTGATAGCTTAAGTCTGAGCTCAGTCTGCTGTGCTGACGTAATCTCAGATGTCCCAGAACTAAACTACATTGGAAGAATCGATGTAAAATACTGAATACCAAGGTATGTCTTAAACCTCTCTCCTTTCTAGAGGTTTAGCACTTACAGAAGAAGTCAGGATGGAGCCTTTACCCAGTCCTTACTCATGCTGTCGCCAGTCACCCATTTCTTGTGATGAATGATTATTTTCTTTGTTTCAAAATCTGACAGTGGAACAGGGATAACAGGGAGGTTGCAGGCTGCTTTTTAAAATGTCTTGTTCTTGCTCACTTTTTCTTTTATTCAGAAACCTAGAATCTAGGATATAGGTTGACATGCTCAGAGGTGGAGGGTCCTATTTTTTGCAAAGCAATTCAAGCTCAGTTGTCTTAGACCGGAGCAGAAAGATTTCTTGAGTCACTAGCTGAAAGAACACAGTTACAAGCTGGACTGACTATCCAGATATTTAGAAGGAGAGAGGTCAGATGCACACACGTTGCATTGTATTAACTAAAAAGGAAGAGGAATATGGGGAACACAGACTTGGAAATCTCCCTTCACACGAACTGACTGGAAGAAGGCGAAGGGTTTGGAAATCAATACAGTTAGCCTAAAACAATAACACCTCCAGTCCATGTTAGTATCTTCATACTGTGCTTTTCTTCCACAGGTAGCTTGTACATCTCAAGACCAAGCCAAGTTAACATTGTTGACAATCTTAGATGTCCCAAATATCTCCAATCTTTCTGGGCTGTGCTTCTGAATCTATTTACTTAGCTTTATAGATGGCTCAAACTTAATTTCAGTTAGTTCATTCTAAAACTTATTATGTACATTACAGCATACATTTAAAAACTTTGGGAAATCATTCCCTAAATCTTGGAAGACTATCACATAATGTATATTTGAAAGTAAAATAAGCATTTAAAAATGCAGAGTCCAGCTGCATCACATAAACAAGGAACTGTGTTCAGTGAAGGTATTTTCACCTTAAATAATCACTTCAAATGATTTATATTTTTGCAAAGCATTGCAATTAAAAAAATCTGGTTGAATATTAGAACTGTAAAGCAGTCAAGTTCAAGATTTTAAGCCGGTAATCAGGAGGGTTTGTAACAAGTACAACACACTTCATTCCCAAGAGCAAAAGCATTTAGTACAGAACTTTGTTTGCTGTTGGTGCAATGCAGAACTGCTTCCTGTGTGGTTTTGATCCTTGGAAGCTCTGGATGGGCCTTAGGTTTTTGTATTTAATCCACCTAACATGATACTGGGGAAATCAGTGGAGATTCACATAGTTTCACAGACTAATGAAGCACCCTGGGCTTTCAGAATAAAACAGAAGAAAAAATACAACTCATAGTGATCCCTACCTCTCTAAAGATATTCTTAGATATCTAAAGACATTTTATGTCTATCTAAACTGTGGAATTATTGAATATTTCTAAATCAAATATTGTTTTGCTCTCAGAGAAATCTAATATGACATGATAAACTTATAGCTCACAAAATAGGTTGTAACACTCATCTTTTTAAAGCGTATTTTGCTAAAACTATAGTAAACATTCGTAATTTTGCTACAGGAAAGCATAAAGGGAGCAGAGCAAACAAGATGCAATTATTTCTTCTTGCTTTAATTCAATGTTACTGTCACAGCAATCTACTAGGCATGCTTCTTTTGCAGTTTTACTACACAGATTGTTTCTGGATTTATTTGCTTTCAGACCCTAGCTCTGCTGTGCTGTTACATTCTTTGCCTTGTAAAGCACCTGCAAAGACCTGCAGTTATGAAGTAATATTTATTATTCATACTGTTTTCCGGGGCAGGTGAAAGAAAAGTAGGATTAGAAGTCACCATAACCCTTTCAGGTCAAGCAGTTTGGCTTCTGTAATCCCCCAGAGCTATCATCCTTCCTGTTTTTTCAACAGTTAACAGCATATCATAAAATGTCAGTGTTTTTGGTGTCGAGAAATGAACTAAAAGCAAATCCAAGAAATAAATTGCCTTCCTCTTTAATCTAAACAAGCACTCATTCTCTGCAGGAGTTGCTTTAATTTATTTTCTGGTTGACCCTAACAACAGTCCCTTAGCGTGTGTGGGCAGATTCTTGCTGACTAGAGTCTAATGCCATCAGTGTCCAACAAGAGAATGATACACAGGGGCTATTGCTAGGCCATGTTTTACCATCCTTTTTTTACTATACATCTGTTTGTGAAGAGCAGCATCCTGTTCCATGTATTTAATGACTGTTCTCAAATCTCATGAATGGCTAAGATGGGAAGCAACAAGAGAAAAACAGTGATAACTTTGGAAGTATTAAATATTGCCTAGAAATTTCAGGGTGGAATGATCTGACCTGCTAAATGGTTTTCCTCTGATTCTTCCTACTTGTTTTATTCGGTGATGTATTTTTTAATATGGCCATGGATGGAGAGATTCAGAACATAAAACAGAATTTCAACATGGAACTCTAAGAGTGTTTGTATCTGAGGGATATGGGAACAAGTCCGAATTGCAACAACATGTGCATTTTTTACTCTGGCTATTCTGGACACAGTTCTAACTGTGGTGCCTCTGTTAAAACAGAACACCATTACTTGTGAAACTGTAGATGTTTGTTCATAAGTGTGTGCATGGGGGAATTGGAATGTTTTTAAAATCTCTCTTGCAAGTGACAGCAAAAGTTAGGAGCGCAAGGGCACCCCTGAGCAAAAATGTAAATATCTATTATTTTTAATGACAGCTAACATAGATCTTGTTTCTTTTAGCTTCAAAGGTAAATGCAACTTTAATTAAACAGAGCAGTAAATCAGCTTCTGGCATTTTGCATCCTAGACAGCTGTAATGCTCAGAGCTGCAGTGGTGACTGTTAGGAAAAAAGAATGCACATTAGTGTGGTAGTTAAATTATAGGGGATTTAAGAAAGAACCTCTTAATACCAATCATATATTCAAAAAAAAAAAAAAGGCACTTCATCAACCTAATGTCAAACAATATTAGAAAGAGAATGTACTTCCTTCTTGATTGTATATATATTTTTTTCTGTTCCTGGTCAGTGTTTATCATATATACTATATATTTAATCTTAGCTAATGACTGAGTACATTTTTACTCTTTTGTGCTATTATTAAGAAAAAATAGTCTCTCTTACCCTGGACCTCATAAATTCTTAAGATATTTCCTAGAAAGAAATATCTAAGTGATATGAAATTAGTATTTCGAAATATCTTTAGAAGAGAAAAAAAAAGCTGCCAACACAGTTGCATTTGATGCTACATGTATTATTTAGAAATTTAAGAAAGAGCTTTTTTTACTCTCTTATGAGAAGAATTCTTGCATTTATTGATGGGGATATGTTATGCAAGTAATAGGTTGGTATTCCTGCTTTTGTTTTTGTCTTTGCCACTGGAAGGTTTAGAGATCCAGCTTTGAACATTAGCCTGTTATAATATTATCAAAGCAGCATCATGATGTCAGTGCTCTGTTTTCACATCAATCTCCAGTCGATAGAGGATATGACAAGAAGCGGTAGGCCTGCATGAATAACTTTGGTAATTATCATATTGAAGAAGGCAATTACTGGGTCAGTTTCAGAAAAGCATTTCTGTGTTTGCCTTTCCTTCTGGTTCAGTGAAATTGACTGTGGTTGCTTGTCTCATTTATGTCTCTGTTTTCATAAACTCGTTGGTGCAATCTGTACCTCTGACCTTAGGAACAGTTCTCCTTCTGCTTTTGTGAGGCATCTCAAGTGCTGATGCTGAGAAACTTGCTGCAGCTGATAATCGATAATTTGCCCTGTAAGTAAACACAAACTGCGGCTAACACTGAGTTGAATGGGCAATTTTTTTTTTTTTTTTATCACAGCCTTACACACCACTGTGTAGTAAAAGGAAAGAAAGGTGTTTCTGCTCGTTGGGCTAGTAAATTGTCACGGATGTAACAGTAATGAGTAATGAGTTTCTACAGGAGAATTGGTTGTGTTCATGCTGGGTCTTCTTGTAGCTCTACCTTCCTGACATCAACAACACTATTAAAGTATGCCAGCAGGAGCGGGAGTAGGGGATTGGTAGATGAAGGTTATAATTTGTGCGTGTACATTTAGAAAGAGAGAGAAAGAGATGGTTTTAGAACAAAGATGGAAGGGACTTCCTCAGCTACTTAGTTCTGTCACCTTTCCCCATTTTCAGGTTACCACATAATAAATTTATGTTCATAAACATTTACTTGACAGATCTAGCCCCCTCATCACAGACAATAAAATACTTCTCAATGCCTTGTAATAAGATTATGATCCCCAGAAAAGATCAAAAGCCTCGACTGTAATGTGCCACAGATTAAAGCAGGAGAGATCAGACATTCAAACAGCAGTCCAGTGTCCTGCAAATGCTCTTTGAGATCAAAAAGATTTAGATAAGGAATCAAACCTTCCTTTTAATTTCACAATCATTTCTATTCTGTCATATACTCCCTATCCTCTTTAAAAAGTGTAAGGACTCTCTATCCATTTTAAATGCCATATGAATTTTTTTTTTCTTTGATGCCCTTGAAAACACCCTTCTGTTCTGCTGAATTATTACATGACAAATTTATATCAGTCTGACTATATACCATTAAACCTATTAACTGAAATAATTCTTCTTTCATTTTAATATTTACTCCTGTTCCTACAATATTTGTGGACTTCCTGACTTCCCTGTCAGATTTTACTTGGCTAGGTTCAGCAATGCAATCTCTTTCAATCTAGTTTTCAATTAAGGAAAAAAGTTCCTTGTTCACTAGTCGTTATATTAGTCCTGCTATGCAACTCATTGCAAATTAAATTCATATTTGTTAAGTAAAAAGGGACCAGCCATATATGAAATATTCTGAACTTCTTTCCTGTTTGAAATCTGATTCTGCGATAATGCAGGTTTTCACCATTAGCTATGAGGTTCTTTGTCCTGCTTGTATTTGTGAGGTTACAGTTTTACCTCTAATTTATTTTCTGGCATTCCAAAGTCATAAAAAAGGGAATGACAAAAGTATTTTAATCATAACCATCCTCCTGTTGTTTTCTTTTTTCATTATTAATTCTAATAATAGAATTTAATTTGGTGCTTTGATATAAGGTGCCGTCACAATGTCAGAGAGTATATTAGTGATAAAGATAAACATGTTATGATAACAAATATTTTATATCTAGTATCTACTTTTACATATTATAAGTAACTTTGGTTACTTGTAGAGGTCAAGAATTCATTAGTCTATTAAAATGTCATATATATTACATATAAACATAGCTGAAAATGCATTACTGTAATATAATATATCTATTACTTAAATGGTATTCAAGTACAAAAATACTAGCAATTTCCATATCTATGGAAAAATCTATATAGCTGGTACATCACGCCTTTTCTACTGATCTGATATCGCTTGTGGATTTAAATATGCTGTCTGTGGCCATCTTTCAGTGTTAGAGGAAAGTACCTAGGGAGCGTTAAGACTGACTGTACAATGTCATGCCGTGATTGAGCCAGACCGAACAAGACAGGATAGAACAGGAAAGGGCAGGCATTTGATGACAATAGGTTGAGTTTCTATTCCATTATTTTTTTTCTTGACAGTTTAAAAAGATACGAGAAAAAGAAAGCCTATCCTTAAGGTAATAGAATGGAAGCATACAGTAGCTGTTTATTCATACATAATTCTGAAAGGAAAAGTAACACAAAACACAATGCAGTCATAACAGCTGTTAGAGAAAGTAACATACTATATATGTAATATCAAAGGCAAACTGTGGGCTAAGGCTTTGATGATGCTTCCTTTGGGATCAGCAGTTCGCTTGATATAGATACAAGTGGTCATGGGAGAGAGATCTCAAATACTTCAGCTACAGAGTATTTGCTCGTTATGGCTGCAGATTTCTTATTGCTATGGACAGGAATGCTGTTAAGGCTGCTGCTAACCCCTTCCCTTTGTTCCCCAGCAGATGCTGAACCGGGCTGTGTGAGCACTGCATTTTTTCATTGTTGTTTTATGCCCTCAGCCTTAGATTATCTGGCTTTAGAAATTAACATTAAAAAAAAAAAAAAAAAAAAACAGTCTTTTTTTTGTCAGCAAAGTACATACAGACAGAGAAAGAGAGAGCAAGAGGGTGAAGGTGAAATTTCCTTTTCTGTAAAGGATCACTAAAAGATAGTTTGGGTCATAGTTCTATTTTGAGTGACACGTAAGTGGGACTTAACTTATTCATAGGCTTTATGTTGACCTTTCATATGAAGGAGAGTTTTTTCCCAGGCAGTGCGGCTCTTCCATAAAAAGAATTAAAAGTAGCAGCATAGCTTAATATTAAAGAATTGGATTCTGTGGTGACCCAATCAATGGAACTTCACTTCCTGAAAAGAATTCCAGTGGCAAAAGTATCAGGTTTGAATTCAACAGAAAGCTCTTGAACTGTAGTATTCCTGGTGTCGCATCCTTCATGAAATTTCCTGGTGGTTGCTGTGCTTCATCTTCAGGCAGATGCATAAAAATATCCATAAGTGCTAATTAGCTGGAGGTAATGACAACAGAATATGTCACTAGCAGTTGAAATATAGTATGAAAAATTCAAAATATACTTAATAAATCATTGTATGTAGTCAAATCAAATCAGTCACTATAATAAACCAATGACACTGCAATGCACTGATGATTAGAAAATATTGAGCACAAAGTATCACAGTGATTAACTACCTATCATTGTACTGCAGTCTATAATTCACCTTCCTGAGAAAGCAGCTGTGATGATAGAATATAATATCATAAAGTCTTTCAGCAGGTGCCATTATAATAGCAAAAACTGACTCAGAGAAATCTAAGCAGCCAGTTAAACCTTTATCCATTCTAGAGGCAACTTGATCTTACCATGACTGCAAGTCTCTAAAGTTTTGCTTAATTTCTAGGTTCTATACCTGTTGTTACTCAAACTGTGTACAAGGTTTCTAATAGCGGTAAAATTGGTTCCCTGCTTCTTCTGCAAATATTAAGATAGTTTGACTTCTAACTTTTTTTTTCTATATACTTTGATAAATAACTCTTCTTCAGTATTTCTAATTATCGGAATCAAATCCTGGCCATGCTCCATTCACCATTTGTTTCTGCTATTTGTTATATTGCTATTTGCTTTTCTTCATGTACATCATAAAAAGTAATTTGGAAAATGAATTCATTAATAATTGTAATCATAATGCTGTAACTTTAATTTTTTCAGAATGCAATGAATAGCAGCTATATTACTTTTTAATTTACACCCTAGAAATCTAGGGAGCATGGAGGAAGGTAAAATGGTTTTTTTATAGCTCAGAAATTTACTCTGAATCTACGTGGCTATAATAGTAATGGTAAGGAAAGAAAGAACAAATCGGTTGAGATACAATAAAATTAGCTTTATATTTAATCTGAGGATGGTAACAATATATTTCTCATATCTAAGGATGCAGTCTTGCCAGCTGTTGCTGCTGAGATAGCATAGGTTCTGCCAATATCACAGCAAAATTAGATGTCTGAGAGCTTACTAGAAAGACTGAACCTAACTGGCTAACATTTGTGGTGCTGCTTTTTGTGCCATCTTTGCCACATTCTGTGACACTTCTCATTCTATCTTGTATACAACGATTGTGTACATAGTAGAGGACATTGTCAGTAGGAGGCTAAAGGAGCATATGAATTGTGCCTTGTTTGTGCTCCTGTAATCTTAAAATAATCCTGTGGTTCATTTGATACTTCTCATGTTGCTCTTATTTCCCTTTCAGAGCTTTGCTATGAACACAAAAAGACTTGTCAATAATAAAATTGGAAACATTTTGTATTGGCTCTGAACAACCTGAGTTGGTTAAATTCAGTGCTGTGATTCCCTTAAATCAAAATGCAGATTGCCTAGGCAGTGCTCACCAGCTGTCCCTGGAAGTACTGTCGTGGACTAAATGAGATTGGTGGCAATTTGTGAATCTCGCAGAGGCAGTCAGGGCCAAGGGCATCTTCCAGCTGTGACTTTCTTCCCCACTGATCAGCTGTTCTCAAAGGAATGAGATGGAAAAGGAGTAGAGGGATGTAAAAAGCAGTGCTAAGATGCTACCGTGCAGCACCAGGTGCTATGGGGAAGTGCAGGTACCTGCCAGGCTTGGCAGATTTGACTCCCAGACCTCCAGCATGACTTGGGGAAGGGGAGCATAAGCTAGCTCAGAAAAGGTTGGCCTGTGATTAAAACAAGAGACTAGTTTATAACAGTAATGGTGGAGGATGATAAAAAACAATCCCAACAACTAAAAGAATAGTTGAAATGTGAGAATTAGCACAGTCTGTCTTGTTTTTGTTTTATTTTGTTTTTTCTGATGTATAAAGAGATATTTTGACATGCTTCATCACTATGTACGGTTCCCTGCTGAAAATAAAGAAGCTCCCTGCTGCTTCTTCACTGAATTTATACTGCTCTTTCTTGCTCTGTTTTGAAGGTGATAATTATCCTCATTACTGATTATTCTCAGTGGCCATTTTGGCAATTTTTTTTTTTTTTTTTTATGTCCCAGCTACTCTGAAATTTCTAGGCAATTTTCTGGTTTGGTGTCAGCAGGTGTCCCAGCTTCCAGTAATGACTTCACTGAAATTCATTTCTCTTACTTCTGCAGGAACATTTCCATAAATAATTCTATAAATCTGCCCATGACAGAATTTCTCAACATAAGAGGTATACTTCTCACTTCTACGCACTCATCCTTGTATCTTTCATCTATTCACACTTTAAAAATATATATACTTTTTGGTCCTCGAGCTCAACTGAAGATAAGCCACAGTGACTGGGAGGTATTTTGCCACCTCAGCAGTTAAAAACAAAACCAAAAACCCCAAGACATATGACCCTTTCACCCTTCCACTTTGGCAATGCTGATTCAGTGACTATAGCCTGTCATCTTACCTCTCTACGTGGCTCCCCTGGAATTACAGGAGGGGCGGTACAACAGGCTGCTGCATACCGTACACATCCCCACCACCCACAGCTCCGTGGGGGTCCCTGGATTTTATCGAGGCAGCAGCTCCTGGCTCCCGATGAGTTCCCGAGGCAGATGACCAATTGCTCCAAGCAAGGACAGTTAGGTAGTTTGTGGCTGCAGAAGCTCAAATCAGTAACCTGCTCAGAGCTCAGTTGTGCGCCTATAAAACTGTGTTCCTGTTTCTTTCAGCTTTGATTTTGACTCTGGGAGCCCCACCGAGAGGCAGATGAAGAGGATTCACACTGGCCTTGTGATCTCCCCCGTACGTCCACTGAAACTCAGAGTAAACTCAAGTGCTTAGCTAATCAATTAGCTCAGATCAATCGTCTGCAAGCCCACTGTCTCGAATGGAGAAAATGTAAGTCTCTTGGAAAGAGGGATAGATAACAAATCCAATTTTATTTGCTGCTTGCTGACTCCTCAAAACTGTGTGGAAAAGCAGTGTTCAGGAGGTTTCCTACCCTTTCCAAGCTATTGAATCAGACTGAAGTGTTCATGCCACTCTGGCACTTGAAAATATGTGTGTGTCTGCAAACCATCATATCTATGTATCCACAAAGTGCAGTTTTTCTGTAGAGTGTCTTTTTAAACTAAAATTAACAAGTATTTGCAGATGTATGAAAGCGGTATACTTATATCACAGCAAGAAACAATTCAAAGAAAAGAATCTGTAGAATATTTTGCTCTTCTTGACCTTCTCTTTGCTATGCAGGTAGCTTCAGACTATACCTGTACATCCTGGGGGTCTAGTCATATGCAAGTTGCCTTGGGTGTAAATTCTTGCTCTAGTGTTCTGCATTTTTAAGTTGTAAAAGGTGTGGAGAATATAAAACAGGGCTTTATACTTTTGCAATCCTGATTGAGCCCACTTCACCATTTTAATTCTCCTTATTTGTCTACTAAAGGTATAGTGTTATATTTTGTAGCTCATCTTGACAAATTATATAGTACTCTTGGCCCATATCCAAGCTCATTTAGACTGGAGTTAAAAATGATCATATGTCTTGCAGACTCCCTGCTGCTGATTCCTTTCGTACAAACAGCATGTCTCCTAATACGTGCACATCTTACAGCTTGTAAGGTCTTCAAATGCTATGTCATTAGGTAAATCAGTTGATGAGAAGTTTCATTAATTGAATAAGAACAGATGTGTATGCATAGGGTAACTTATCTCTGGTTGTTAAGAGGAAACCTGAGACTTCTGCAGCACTTAGACTTCAGGCAGGCTGTATGTAGAAGATAGGGAAGGTACCGTTATGAGACTTGTCTCAGCTGGTTGCAGTAGTTGTTATGCAAAGAGTTATGCTACAGATATTGATCAGCTGGCGCTTAGGCACTGAACAAAATAGATCTTTATCAGGACAGTCATATAGTCTAACTGAATTTTGTTGATTTAAATAATAGATTTGTTGTAAACATACGGTATTCTGTGTTTAGTTTTGGATATATTGTTTTGCATGAATGAAAAGTGAAAATTTGCTGCTAGGACTCTGCCTCAGATTCTCTTACAGTATTAGACAGAGGCTCAGTTAAACAATGGGGATCAATAACATTGCTCTCTCTGCACTAGTTCTCAGTGCCTATTTGACTTTGCTTGCTGACCTACGATGAAATGTGTGTCTAAGAGTGACTGCACGCCCTCAGCAAAACCGCAGGACGTGGCCCTATTCTCAGAGCACATGGGCGGTTTCTAGCAGTGTATATCTGACTGTACTTACTGTGAACAGGAGCTGATAATACATAGCAAGCCTAAAAAGTTAATTTTAGTTGCAATGTGTTAGATAAAAAAGATGTTTCTAAGTGCAGAATTGTAGTCTTTTGGTCATATCTCAAAATTAAGCTCATTTAGAGTCCATTTGTTGTGAATAGAAAATGTTTTGTAGATGTAATTGTTATGCTGCATGAAATCACATCCAGATTATTTTTATTCTGGGTGTAAATACTTTTATAAAACTACAACTGTGTAATGAAGAGTAGTGTATGGCTTGTACTGTAATTGTAAAGAAATATGACATTCCTTGCAATTCAGCCTAACATTTTCTAACAGTCATTTGCATTTATGAAGTCAAAACCAAATGTTGGAGACCTTGACTTTTTGGAGAATATGAACCTAAAACTGAAATTGTGAGATTGACTCACACATGTTATTTTGAGCTTTATGTCTGGACAGTCTGAAATCCATAGTACAAGGAAAATGAAAAGTTTATTGAAATGGAAGTACCACAGTTTTAAGTGAAAACATAGAAACCAGGATATGAAAAAAGTTTGCAGTAGTAGCATTTCATAGGTAAGATGAACATATGGTTTGGTTTAGAAATGCTTTTTGAGGTTAATCAGTATTGCATTAGAATTTTTTAGCATCTTCTGTTTATCAAAAAATCTTTAAAATTGGGATTGAGTCGTGCCTCTCAGATTAAATGATATTTCACTTTTGAGTTTGTACTAGGGAATAGAATTAAAAGTCTTTTAGCCATTTTTGTCAGTTCATATTTCATTAAAGTCACAGATAAATTCCATATGTGTGTTGTTTGTTAATTCCTTTAATTTACTTTTAAATGATGAAATGAGAGAGCAAGACACCAAAGTTAGCAGCATCAAAATAGACCATATATGGTGCACAGTGATGTATTTATGTTTACCATAACAATCTCAATCTAAATTTGGGTGGGAACTGATCTTAGATTTCCAGAGGAAATAACATTAAACTTTTGAGAACATAAATGAGAATATAATACTTCTGAGAATACAAATTATCATAAAAAAGGAATGGGCAGAAAAGCAGGTAGAAGGAATAGGGGAGATGGAGATTATAGGAAGAAAGGTGCAATTATAACTGTTCTCTTAAAACTGCTTTGCTTTGGACCAATTCTACTCCAGAGAAGTTTCACTGCTGATTTCATCAGGAACAATTAGGTGAAGAGCCTGACTCAAAAATTCTCTTATTACATCTTAAAATGATTTGGCCTTTTAGTGATAGGCTGGTTAGATTTCAGCTGTGGTACTTTGCTGAAGTTCAGTCACAGTCTTTTAGAAGACTGTGAAGGCACTGGGAAAAGTAGAGAACTGATTGAGTTTGATTAGTTTGATGTGATGACCGTCCAATATGTAGAAAACTTGAAGTATCTGACAGAGGTAGATAGTTATATATATAGAAATATACTGTGTATATATATAGTGTATATATGTATGTGTATATAATATTCATTTTGAGGCTCTTACAGAAAAGTAGAACAGTGTTCTAATGCTTGTGCTATGTGCTATGAAATGCAGGAACAGAGTAACTATTAGAATGTCATAATATATCATAACACAGTCTCTTCTGTTCTGTGCTCCATTCTCCTGCTCTAATTGACTCTAAAATAATCACGAGGAGAAGTGGAGCATAGTTTTCCAGGAGTCTTCTCTGCAGCAGCCCCAAAGTGCCAGCGTGAGCTGGCAGAGCAGAGGCAAGGAAAATGGGTGGATTGCAATGGCTTTTTCATGGTGAGCATATCCCACGGGAAAATGGGATGAATAGAAATGAGTAGGGAGCTTCAGCTGCTAAAGTTCAGTACATTTCTTTTTGATGTGTATTACCTCCTTTTAAATGCGTCTTTGGTTAATGAGAAAGTAGGCAAGCTTTTCTCCTCCTTCTGACCTCTTCTGTCGCTCTTCTCA
The DNA here is from genome assembly GCA_034781795.1 of Crypturellus tataupa. Classification (NCBI taxonomy): domain Eukaryota; kingdom Metazoa; phylum Chordata; class Aves; order Tinamiformes; family Tinamidae; genus Crypturellus; species Crypturellus tataupa. The sequence continues at coordinate 2,264,748 of JAWLRI010000924.1, read as the reverse complement.
AGCCTTTGAAGTAGTTCTACAACAGGTATATTTGTCTTTGTCTCCTATGAATAACTGATGGCCTAAGTACTGCCCTCCTTTGTTTCAACTTCCGTTGAAAGATGATGAATTCTGTTTTTGATACTCACTTATTAGGAACTGTATCTCTAAATCACTGCCCATATTCAGGCTGTGGATTCTTTCTTTATTGGATATACCACAATAACTGCCAGGAGGGAACTGGAAAAGTGTAACTGTTCTTTTTTTTTTCTTCTTTTTCTTTATTTTTTTTTTTTTTTTTTTTTAACAGGTACATGCTTTTTATTTCAATTATATTCTTGCCATTCAGTAGAAGTCCTGATCAGGTATTCCTCGGCAACCAAGGCTCTGCATCTGGTGTGATTCATTAGTTCATGTGAAGGCAAAAAATAAACCCCAAAGTGTTTGATTTATGTAAAATAGATGTCCTTTAAATTAGTCAGAGTATATTGGAAAATGATGGCTAATTCCTTGTGCAAAAAAATCATGAGAGCTTGTAAGGAATATGGAGTACTTGCAGTGCACATACAGAGCAATTTTATAACATAGCTATCAGCAAGCGTAATCCTCCTACTCTCTATCTAGGCAAATAGGCATGTTTACCAGGGTACTAATAAATTTATTAGGAGTGTGAAAGTTCCTGTATTGTTTGAGACACTCTTCACTTGACTGTAGCTTTACAGTGCTCCCTGTCAGACCATGAGTTTACAGCCAGCCGCTTTAGGCACTCCTAAAAGATGGTGCAGACATATAGGGTGCATATTTATTCCTGCGCTGTATCTTTGCTCCTGGGATTGTTCTGAACACAAGGAAAATAATGTTGGTGTCACTACTGAGAATTGAGCTCAATTGCTGAAATGCATCTAAAATGGCATTTTCACTGGCAAATCCATTTGGGGCAGTGGTTTTTTTTCAGTCAAGTAATCAAACAGGCTGGTCCCTGAACAAATAAACATAATCAGAGAGGCTGGTTTCCTCCTGGTAAGCTGAAGAGAAAATCAAGCAGCTTCAGCAGAGAGAGAGACACTTTTTTTTTTTTTGGAAAATTCTGTGTCTGTAGAGGTAAATTTTTGTCAGATGCTTTTACAGTCCTCTTTCGTGTGGACTGTTATGGATTTGAATGTATTCTTTTTATAACTAAAGGCTTTAGTTGAAGTCTTCTTAATCTTTATGGTCTATCTCTATTTTATTTTGTAAGACAGTATATCTAACACTTCCAGAAGATCTAAAGGGGTTATCAAAGTGCCCTTGAACACAGAAAGCTTAAGTAACAAAACTCAGCTCTGTTGCCATGAAAACCTATATCACTAAGGCATTTAGTAATTTCACAGATTTGTGAGATTGAATATTTATGCTGAGAATCCAAAACAGGGAACTAAGAGCCAATTCCATTAACTACTACATAAAAATAGCTTGAAATAATCATTATAGGAAATTTCATGCAGTTGCAATGCTGAAGTTTACTTGTTTTTCCTTCTTTGTGCTTTAAGCACTTCCTTCATCAATATAGAACTTGTCCATATTTTATGGATTCTGTGTAATTTCTTTCCTCTTCCTTTCAAAAGTGTAGACAATGACATTGGTTCCCATTGCAATAAATGGCAACATTAACAGTTACATAAAAAAACAAAATCTCATTATTGCATATAGCTTAAAGGAACAACTCAGGTATTTCCAAAGATGTGTCTTTTATGAGATTCACTGAAGTCAAAGCATATTCCCACAAACCAACCAACCAACCAACCAAAAAACCCAAATTCAGTAGTAGAGTAAAAAACACTGCAATTGTAAAATCAGTAATTCTTATAGATAAATGGTTCCAATATCTCATTTAATATCATATAAAATGTATGTCATTCTACAGACCTGAATGGAAAAGGTGCTATCATATGTTTCAGACTTGCTGGAAAAAAAACAATTTTTTTTTTTTACATTGTACAACAAAAAATATAACACTTAGTCATACTAATGCTCCAATCTGTCAGCATTATGGGTAATTACTGCTTGTCTCACTGCCAGAGAATGCCACTTTCAACACTAGATTATGAATTTGCACAAAGATTATACAATTTATGAAACAATTATAATGTGTCTCATTTTTCAGAGCTTTTAATGTATTCCTTTCTAGATTTTGTCCACAGATTTAGAAATATTTTTTTCTATATTTTTCTACACTATTAGAAAGCTTTTGAAATTCTGCTAATTTCCATGTGTAAATTTACATAATTTTGTGTCAATTCAGTGATGCTCTTACAACCTGCTACAACCTGATGCTTCTTTAGAAGCATCAGATATTGAACAAGGATGTTTCCATCCTCCAAAGGTAAGATTTTCATATTTAATATTACATGTTGGATTGCAAAGGATTGTATCATGGCTGAAGACCATTAAGATAGTCAATCCCAAGCAGATAATCTTAGTGCAATCTTTTCTTTGCAATATGGTTTAATTACCTATTTAGGTCATTATTATCTGGATGTCATGAGCATGATCAATAAATTGACTACCTCTAACAATGCCTGATATGTCTGTACTTTCATTTCACAGACAGCATGACATCAAATATATCTCCCTTCTTGAAATTAATTCCAAAGGTAAGGAAAGAGTAGCCATTTAAATGTAGTCTTTTAATATGCTACGTCTGAAATGTTGAATAAACTCAATATCAGAAAGAAGTGAGTGTGCATTGTAAAAGTACAGTCAAAGTGTAATGGCAGCAAGCTGTAGTTGTACAAGAACGATTCTTTTATTATGCTCCTATGTATGACCTTGTAGAAACATCCTGGACAAGGTGCCCGAGTCAACAACTTGATTACTGTAGTCTGTGAGGCCAACAGTGAAATGTCAGCTGTTATTTACACACTGGCTGCCCACGCACAGTTTTTATATTGCAAGAAATTGCATCACATAATGCTTTTAACCAATTTATTAGGCCCAACCTTAAAAGCAGTTAGATGTTTGGGCTCCCCAACATTTAAGAACTCTGTCCAGTAATGAAGCATTTCTTTTGAATTTCCAGACTAATTCTGTTATTTCCAATACCCACACTCCTTTGTTTCTTTGCCACTTTGCACTTGACATGGAATTGCATTTCTCTCTTTCTGATGCATTGCCTCTTGATATATCTGTAGAGAGCAGTCACATCCCACCTTGGACCTGTCATTTGCTAGGCTGAAAGCCTAATTCTTCTCTCCCACAGCACCTATTTCCCTGTTGGAAAACAGCTCTTCACTATACCTGTAACAGGAGAATCCAAAGTTCTCAAAGTTTGAAAGCCCTCAAAGACCTTAAGAACAAATGTTTTTCTCTCTGCAGATGGTGAAGAACCCCCTGTACAACTCCCTCAGAGGGGACTGGGGTCTGTAAATGCTGTGTGGTTTGTACATTGGCTGGACAGTGCAGGTCTTCTCCTTTTTCTCAGTCAGTCATTCCCTGGAAGGCAACAAAAGGCAGGTCCGGGCATGTCCAAACCTTGTTCAAGTGCACAGTAGAAGAATTTACCTTAGAAAAAGCCCTTAGTATGGGGGCATTGGGAGTCTAATCAAATTCTTGTGCTACCGAATTGCTGAGTTATAATCTACAGAATGAACACTTTAGAACAGAAACAGAAGTATTTGTAATTAATTTCCAAATTATTTATTCTTGTCCTGGGCATACTTATTTACAGATTCAGTAACATATTATCCGACTGGATTCAGTCTTTACTTTGAATGATGCATTTAAGTGCTAATCTGGGGGGATTAAAAAAAAAGATCTCAGGCGATCTGCTATTGCAGAACTGCTACTTCCTGACAGAAGTATTATTAAACAAAGAAAAGCAGAGAAAAAAAAGGCAGCCTCTGAAGGCAGGAGGAAAGAAAGTCAGTGATGTTTAGAAAAATATATTTTAAGTAATTTTCAGTATAATTTGAACTAAAGAAACTAGGTCAAAATTGAGGAATACTATGTATTATTCTACTCAATGAGTACGTTACACCATTGGGAATTCTGTGGTCTCATCACTGAAAGTGAAAAATTTACTATTGATAGGATGAAATATTTTTTTTTTATCTAGTACACTCATTTGCAGCTACTGTAAGATAATAAGCTCTCATCTTTCCAGACCTGTAACTCTTATCTGTGAATATGTCCAAATTACTTCTGAAGGACACTTTAAAACTCACATGTTTTCCAGAGGCTATGCATGGTGGCATTCTTTACAAATTCAATAAAGATAATGTAGAATTGTTACTGTATATGTGGAAAAACACACACATTATTAATGAAAAAACAAATCTGAATATGATTTGTCAGGTTTTATTTTCTAAGGACTAGCACAGTTTTTGTAAATGAAGTTACTTTTTTTACTTTGCATGCTAGTAAGGAAAATAACAGACAAAACCTCTTCCTTTCTGGGATATCATTTTGCTTACATTTAAGAGGAAACGAAACAAAGTCATTAGATGCTCTGTTTTTGTGTTTTTAAAATCAAAGGTTTACATACTGATCCTCTAAGAAGAAAACATTCAGGCCACTTTAGTAAACACACAGAGACGTAATACAATAAGAAGTCAAAGTCATATCGGCATAAATATTAATGTAAGAAATACTGTGATTGGAATCCTGACGGAGAATTACAAAAATGTTGCTTTAATTTCCAGTATAACTTATGAAGAATCAAGTTGCATTCTTTCAAAAATCTTTTTTGGAAGAAATTCAAATTTGTGCTTTGTGAGATATTAGGATACGTAAACACTTGATTTTTCCTCCAGTTATTTAAAAATAAAGTGCACTTCAGGGAGAATCAGATCTGATTGGGGTAGATGATGAATGCTCTATAGTACACAATTTGATAGATTTTTATATGCTGAAGTCTATTTGGCTAGGCAATTCTTTATAGACAGGCTTAGAACTTTTTGCAAATTTTCTGCTCAACAAATAAAGTGATAGTCATATATATTAGAAGTGGCTTCAGAAAAATAGAAATACTATTGTAAAATCTTAGGAAAATCTGTGCAGTTGTGCTTTTTTATGTCTTTTTATAGCAAAACCAATTTGGGATTATATAAGAAAAAATACATATAGATATATATAAAATATATAAGTCCAAATAAATTAAAATTGTGGAGAAAAACAGGTATATTGATGAACAATGAATATTATAATAGCACAGGAAATAGTGTTATAATGGACATATGAGAAACATAATGTAACATAAAATGGAAAAACAAGGCATTAAATTTGCATTTATTAAAATGATTCATAGCATTAAAATTGTACATAAAATTTTGAAGAGTACAAAAATACTGTTATCAAAAGTCTGTTTATCAGAAATGTACTGTAATATCAGCAAACAACTGTGGAATCCATGACACTTTATTCTCCTATTCTTCATATTTATTGGGATATAGCTTTTGGGAGTGAGGTCATAAATGTTTCTTTTCCCTCCCTAAAGACATCTCTTTGTTTTTTATTCACTAGCCATACTGCTATTAAACCAATGAAATGCCTAATATCTGCAATGTATAGATGAGTATGTGCAATAAAATATGCACCATGCATTATAATTTATTTAACCATTCAGGAGGCTACTTCCTTTTTTATTTCTAAGGCAAAGTTTTTATCAGAGTAAAGATGAGGCAAGAATAGTGTGCATGATGATGGGCAGATGAACTCAAATGCAAGAATAATTTCATAAATGACAGTGCAAGAGTTAAAATATTGCATATTAACAGATTTTTTTTATCTTTAGTTATGAGATTCTATGCACCTTGTAGAGTATAGGTTATTGATACTCAATAGAATTCAGAATACCAAATGCATATGTTTTGGATCTTTTCCAGATCTTTTTATATATTTCACCTCAGTAACTTCCAGGAGGCACTGATATCATCATTTTAATATCTGAGTAAAAAGTAATCATAATTAATTCAGCACCTTTTAGTTCAAATTTTCCCTCATCTGTCAAAAGAAAGGGGAATCAGAAGTTTCCAGCCACTTCCAGGCTGTTCCAGTGCATATGTGTTTTTACTGTGGTTGGTAAACACGGTAAAGGAAAGTTTTCTTTTCTACAACCTTTTAAAATAAGTTCTGATCTGCATGTGACTTTTTCCATCCCTTTGATCGCTTCTCCCTTTGAACCCTTCTCTGAGCTCTCCAACTACCTTTTCTGAAACCCTGCTGGTTCTTCAATACCTTTTTGAAATGCAGTGATCAGTGCTGCACATGTTATTCTGGAGTAGATGATATTTTAGATGAATATATGGCCCTGTCTTGACCATATTGCTCAATGGAGCAACTAATGCTTTTTATTCCCTCCCTGCCAGAACTCCAGAAGGCACTGTGGATCTGCCTCCACACCTTGTATTTGAGAACCAAATAGTGACTAAAAGGAGATACCATCACTCCTTTAGATTGTTTTCTTGCTCTTTGTCTTTGTTGCATTTAGTTGTTGTAGTCTTTAAAGACCAGAACATCCTCTCCTTTGATATGTGATTTGGCTCTGGAAGAGGGTCTGGAATGGGGTTTCACCTGAAGAAGGGATAATCAAGGGATGGGTGAGTCGGACACCAAGGAAAGCCTGTGGTCCCAGTCACCTTGAGGAACGCTTTAGTTGTCTGTACCTGGTTAGTGGGGGATTTCTTTAATTTTCTCAGCCAGAATTACGTCTGTGGGCAGATTTAGGGCAAAGAATTTTCCCTGCTAGACAGTGTTGCTCTCTCTGTAACATAGTTGATGCTGTTCCATGGATATGCTGGGCATTTTCAGCAACAGACTTGATGCTAAGTCTTAAGACACAGGAATTATCTTTAATCACTGCATTTTTTTTTGTTTGTCATGTTTCGTTTTAAGGGTATTATTATTATTATTATTATTGTTATTATTATTTAAAGACCTAAATCTGTAATCAGATTTTGAGAAATACTTTGTGCAATGAGAGGTGATTTGCAACTTATGGACTGCACAGTCTGAAGAATTCTGGACTAACAAGTAAATACACAAGTATTTTACTAGGTTTACATTTATTTAATGAACTGTGAAAGTGGCCTTAAATGCCTGCTACTTAGTAGTCTAAATGTACACAGGAGAGGAAGATGGAAAAGCAAAAGAGACAGAAAGAAGGAATAAGAAAGGAGAAGAGCTGGAGGGAAATACACACATAAGCATGTAGCATTATAGTTGGTCATATGTTGAATGGTCTAGATAAGAGTGCTGACTCCAAAGGCTGTATATGTATTTTATTTAAAGCAGTCAAAACATGGCCCAAAATTTGGCAACATTGGCTACCAAATGCATCTCTCTCTCTTATCCAATGGCTTTAGAAATGTTATACGTTGTTGGCTTCCAAATGTACTGTTTTTTATGATTTTGAAGCATTTCTCTGTCTTTGTTCTTTTAAAATTGAACTCACAAGCCTAAGCCAGTAAGTATAGATACATTTAAAAGGAGAGGGCACATAAACATTAGATGTTTTCAGTGTTCCAGTACTTAAATCCTCATTAGATCTACATCTAAGACCTGTCTGAAATATAAAGGCTTTCCATGATAGTGATTTCTTCATGAATACTTATAATTAAAGAAAAAGGAAAAAAATGCACACACATAACCCAGATTTTCTTACTTCATTAAGCAAAACAAATTAGATCAAACTGTTTCAGTTCTAGGCAAAATATTTAGTTCAAATTGTTCCTACCAAATTGGAGATTAACTAAAAATGTATTTTAAAATCTGAGCTACTATATTTAGAGAGCTTAGTTAGAGGTTCTTTGAAGTTATTTCTTCCCTCCTCTTCAATGTTTTATGAAGTAGGTCACTTTGAGAAATATATCTTTCTGGATATAACAATTCTATTTTAAAGATGTTTGAAAAATTTTATTTGCCATCTGCTTACTTCTGTACTCCTGGACTGAGAAAACAGTTGCTCAGTTGCTAAACATGATGAATACTTATGCAAGCCAGGTAATGAAACCTGCTTTCTTTTTGATTTTTTTTAGCTTTTTTTTTTTCTCTTTGAAGTCCTAAGTATGTCATGAATTATAAAATCTAATCTTCTGTAAGTTTCAGTAATGAGACAGAGCTGCAGGGAGGCATGACCTCTTCCCATGACGTTTTATTTGCTTACAAATTATGTCATATGAGTATGGAATATGAGATAAGCATCACATTTTTAGGTATTGCCAGTTGGCATAGCTCCATTAAAGTCAAAGTAAAGACACCAGTCTTCATCACCAGCTTGACTCTCTCCTGATGCAAATAAAATTGTTAATATAAATGTTTCATAAAATGTTAATATAAATGTTTCGATAAAAAAATGTTTTAGATTGAACTATTGGTATGGCAAGGAGTGGTATATGAATATATGAATACCAGCCAAGATATTCATATAAAACATGAAACAATTTGAGATCATATGTTTTCAGGAAATCGGCAGATTTGCTCTCTAGCATCTGTTATTGTTTTAACCATAATTTCTATTTAAACTTAGCAAAGAGTGGAATAATGTGAAGTTTCTTGTGACCAGAGTAAAGAAAAAAAGTACTGTAAGAATGAAATTTTAAATTTCTTAAAACTCAGGCAGAGAATGGGAAAATCAAATCTCTTTTCCTTTATTTCTCATAAGATACAAATTGAATTGAACTACTGAGTCCTTTTCAGTAATTTGACTATTAAGTAATGCTGTAGCCACTAGGTTTGATAGATCCATTTAAGCTGATAATATGTATGTAATTTTCTGTCATCTAACAATAAGCTACACATGGGATGACATTTTCCAAAATGAATGTTACAACAGCAATGGTCAAGTCCACATATAAGGATACATGAATGGATATGAAAAGTAGAGAATACAAGTTTGGATTTTTCTAGGCCCTCTTTAAGGTTTCCCAAATTCCTACTTGAAGCTTGAGACGCCCCCAAACAAAACCTAGAATAAGGAGGAGGGCAGGGCTTGGAAAGATTGGAAATGCCAGCCTCCAAGTATCAAATGAAAGTATCAAATGCCTGTAAGTATCAAATGCTTATCTTGGCAACTTTAAAAATATTGCTATTTATCTAATATAACTTCACATCTGCTTGGATAAACTGTAGACATTATTTTCATGGATAAGATTATAGGAATTGAAAGAACACTAATTATTTAACTTGGAATAATATGCTGTCGCTGGATACTGGCCTATATCTTGTCTGTATCTGTTTCACTTTGTATTTGCTAAATGGTGCATTTTCCATAAAAGACACGGGCCAGTAGAGCAGGAAAGATTGTTAAAATGGGTAAGGGAAGTGGATTCTTGTTCACTTTCAGTGGTATCTGGGCTGTTCAGTATTTTTTTTCAGTACTGAATACGCATTTAGTATGTTTGAAAACAAATTGCCCAATATATTTTAAAATATAAATGTAATATACATTTAATAGCCTAACCTAAGAAATATAATATTTCACAGATATTTATGTCTTTATGCTGGTTTTCAATTCTAAGAGAACCAAAATTAGCTTCTTCTGTACAGATTTTTCATAAAAATTTGTTACTGAAATGTTACTAATTTGTTCTGGTCGTTGCAGAGCTGGTTGCCGCTATGTTACGATGAAGTTTTAGCTTAACAGTTGCCATATCACTTTCCATGATAATTATAATGAGATTGAATAATAATAATAAAATGTAGAAGTTTGGGTTTTTTCTTCAGCAATATTCATGAAAACAAACAAAATACATAATATTCCTTTAACTTTACTCTTTCATATCAAAGGGAGAAGAAAGCATGTGGGGAGCAAAGCAGAGTTATCTTATTCCATCACTGAAAAATAAGAGTGGTAGCTATTTGTGAATACTACTTACCCAAGATGCAAAATACATTTTTTTTCCCTTGTGGGCAGCCTTGTTTCTCCCTTTTCATTGTCCTTGAATCAGTACACAAGTAAGTTTCTTATTTTGGAACTTTATTAATAAGGCAAGTGCTAAGCAAGAAATCTCAACTCCCTTCCTTATGAATGAAAGATCAAACAGTCCTGTGGGCTAAGATTTACCCTCCAGGTGGGCACCTAAAATTCTCACAAGAACGACTTCCAAATAATACTGCTTAACTGTGGAGATGCAGGCTGTTTAAACAGGAGTTTAAGCTGTTTCAAAATATATACTCCTTTAATATTAATGAATGATGAACATAACAGAGAACAGAATTTGCATTATTTTCTGCCTTTAATACTTTAAATATAGTTGTAATTTTTCCCTATGATGAAGATTTTCTCTTGAAGAAATTAGTGGCACTGGAAGGCAATCTTTTTTTTTTTTTTCTTTTCCCCCTTTTTTTTTCTTGAGTTCTGGCTTTACTGTGACTATAAGATAATGGGATATTTTGGGTTGGAAGGGAGCTTATGAGATCTCTAATCCAACCTCCTGCTCAAAGGAGTCTTTGCTATGACATCAGATGAGGTTACTCAGGGCTTTATCCAGCTGAGTCTTGAAAACCTTTTAAGAACTTGACTTATAAGAATAGAATAAGAATGAGAATACTTTCTTATAAAAACTTGGAGTTATTTGAACTTAAGCGTTCTCAATTTTGAAGAAACATGCGCACAATTTAGAGATTTAGGAACAGAAGGGGGTACATTTCTGCTTATTCTGGTAAGGACCTGTTTATGGAGCTATTGCTTCTAAATTTCGCTATTTCTTTTTTGAATCAGAGCTTCCAGACTCTCCTGAGGCAACAAATTTCAGAAGTTCACTACCTGCTGGGCACAGAAATCCTTCCTTTTATCTATTTTACTGATGTTCTAATGCTGGTCTTCATTGATTGCTGCCTATTTCTATTGTGGATTTGGTGAATGAACAGCACTGCATTCATTTTGTACACCACCCTTGAGGTTTTGCAAACCCTCAGGCATACCTCTTCATTCTTCTCCTCTCATATCAAAGAACAGCAGCCCTTTTAGCCTCTCCCTGTAAGGCAGCTATCTATCTCTCTGCCTTTTTAACCACATATTTTTTGTTGTTGTTGAGAAGCAGAGGCCAGAACTGTGGAAGAGTCTGCCTGGCCATTCTCTCATGTCAGGTCTGCCAGAGATAAATGTGTAAAGATGTAGCCTTACAGCTTTAAAATGATGATAATAGAAATGAAGCTAACTGTAAGGTTTTTGCTATAGCAAAAAGGAAAACTAACTGTTGAGCTTTATGTTAACTGGTTGAAACTAACAGCAAAACGGCATGGTCTGCTGAAGACTGGTGGTGGCCATGTAAAATCATGGTGAGATGAATGATGAGATACTTGACTGGGCAACCCATAATGACTAGACCAGACACTACCTGATATCAGATAAGCGCAGTTTGTGGTTAACCGATTTTGACTGAAGTTCTTTGTAACTTCAGTTTTCCTTCTTTTCTTCTGTTTTCCTTCAGAAATCATAGGTAATTGGTATCTAGTCCTAATGACTTTGGTCCAATTATTTTTGTATTCTTGCTTCAAATCAACCTAGCTTCTCTGATTTAGATCTTAAGGGGTGGGGGAATTTCTCCATCTTGTCCAGTAGGGTTCAAAACAAAGAATAAATAGCTCTGCTATGGCCTTAGGATCTCTGATTTCCTTTTTACATGTGTTAACGTGTGGTCCTACAGATTCTCAAGTTGGTTTTTTTTTTTCCATATATTATGACTTTTTTTTTTTTTTTTTTTTTTGGTTGAGTATTCTTTTCAAACTCTTTCTGTCCACTTCATTTTCTCCTTATATTTAGTCTGGCATGTCTTATGGGCTTTCCTGATTTCTTTTTTGTACAATATTTATATATATGTTGGTCTTTTCCCTCTGGAGGCTGCCTTAATTTTCCTTGAGCCACAAGGGGATTTTATTAGATTTCTTGTTTTGAATTATGACACAATTTATCTGGACATCTAATACAGTATTTTTAAATAGTTTCAAGGTCACTTGCTTTTTTGTTTTGTTTTGACTAGTTAAATTATCTTTTTTTTTTTAAATTGAAAGTTATCTCTGTGATGGATTTACGTGACTTACTGTCTCCCACAACATTAATGTGAGTGTGAGTATGTAGTTACTTTGTGGTCCTTAATGCATTAGTAAATATCCATGGTGGTAAGTAGTTAATATTTATATATTGACTGTTACACTGAGAGTAAGGCAAAGATTTCAGAAACAAAATGAGGTAGGGAAAAGCTATGTCTAGATTTCAGGACATCTGTGGATGTTCTACAAATACTCATTCACTACTCATTGTGGTTTGGGACATAGACAGACGATGCTCTGCATCCCGTCTACCTCTTGTGTTGGAGTATTCCTTCTTGTCTTGTCCATACTGTCCAATTTTGAGTGAGGCCAGAAGATATTTCTCTTAAGAGGGACAGACTACTAGGTCACATTAAAAATGGTAATTGAAATTGGTTCTCAAAATCACTGTTTCTCCCTTTCTTAAGTCTTTTGTGCTTCAAGTACCTCTAAGTTTCCAAAAATATGGCCAATTGAGGTTTCTTCTTAGAACTTCTAAAGCAGGTATTAGTTTTACTTTTCAAGACTCCTCAGTAAGTACATTCCTTTGCTGCAATAGCTGAATATAAGCAAAAAATAACAGCAGTTTTTAAAGCTGGAGGCTTTAAAATGTGGGTAATAGATGTTCCTTCAGACTGTACAGACTTAATCTTGTCAGGAGATTGGGAGAATATTGCTTTTGTAGATATAATTTGAGCCATGTTATGTGAAACTTTAGTTGCTGGAGCTTGTGATGAGGACATCAGCAGTGATTTTGTTACCATCTGTTCCTCTGGTATTTAAATACTTGCTCAGTCACCACAAGACCTTTCTTTGCATAAGGTAGCTGGAAAAAAATCTTTTGTGCTAGCTGTCATTGCAAAACATGACAAAAGTTCTCTCATAAAAAAAAGTTCAATGATGGAAATAATTATTTTTTTTATTAGGAATAGTGAGAGGAATATTCTGGTGTCAAAAAGTGTGCTGTCCCACCTTTTATTTTTTCATAAAATCAAAATTCTCAGCAAACTTTTCCTTGCATGTCTTCTAGACTGAAAGTGTCAATTAAAGAGACAAGTCATCCTTTCTTCCAAATTCTGCTAAGATTTGATTCAAACTAGGTAAGACATGATTGAGAGTATATTACTGCCAATTTAGCAAATGTTTAGTTATGCTGTTTCCTTATAAATGTTCCTTTTAGGGAGGCTTTTAGAGATGCAGGATCTCATTTTCATTTCAGTCCTGGGGGACAGGAATCAACTCATGCATAATAACTATCAGTTTCATATAGATAATGAATTCATACTGGCTGTAAATAATTGTGCATCAAATTTGAAACTGCAAAGTAGGAGATTAACAGTATATAAAGGCACAGACTGAGTCCCCAGAAAAAAAATATTCAGTTTTAAAATGCACACTTTCAAGAGATATTCTGTTCTACTCCGTTTAGACTGGCATAAGTAGTATCCTCCCTGCCTAAAATAGTTGGATATTTGAATACATTAGCAGTTTACAAAAGTGTAGTGAGGAAATAACCCATTCCTTGATTAATATGTGTTGGTTAGCTTCCTCTTTACTCCTGCATTTAGATTAGGTATTCATCACTATCCTCATTCTTTTTTTATGTGCATTGGCTATTTTTAATGTGGTGTTTGAGGCAAAATGTTTAAGTAAGTAATGCTCTTTTTGTAAAAGTTCTGAAAAGTTTTTCAAGTGTTTAGGATTTAAAATCAATTTCACTAATTAGTTTTACAAAATCTTTTTGTGCAGAAGCAGCTTCAGTACATTTTGGCCCTGTGCAAATGGGGGTAAAGGTGGCTTCACACTTCCTTCACATTTCAGTTTTCCTAATTTCAGAGCCATAATGGTAGGTATGCCAGTCTCTAAAAATATCCAAAGTGCCATTATGCAAGCTAAAGTCAGACAAAGTGAAGTGGCACTCCATTATATCTCTGCCATCGAATTTTCACATCTATTCCATCGTCACAGAGATGTTGTAGTGGCAACTGTGCCATTGATACCTCATTAAAGCATCCCCTTAGCTGCTAATTCAAAGAAGTTTTATAACCTCTTTGTATGTTAGTACAATGCTGGATATCCAGGCTAAAGATCACCATGTTTTTTTTTTTTAATCAGTGCTTAAGTATCTCAAAATAAACAATGAATATCTTCATGAATACTAGGTTGTTACCTTCTTTTCTGACAAATAATATCATAGTTTCAATTTGTATTATTCTATAATAAATATGATGTCCACAACACACTCCACCAATATTTCCAAGAATAAAAATATAAAATATAAAAAATAAACATAAAAATTGTGAAAAACTATGGGAGCCTGTATGCATGTTTGTGTATGCGTGCATAGAAGTTTTACTTTGCCCAAAAAGCTGGCAGTATTTCGTGGAACATTCTTGCTGTGTGTGCAGTAGATCTTCCACTCAGACTCAACAAATGAGTAGCCACAGACTTTGGGTCTACTTGACAGGCTTTTGTTGGTGCTGCATTACCCTCAGTCTTATTTTTGACCACTGACACAATTTCTTAAACTAGTGATTACAAAAGGTCCTGGTTAGCAAGGCATCTGTTCAGCACTGTAGTTCTCTTCCTATACTCACAGTATATTTATCAATCTGCAACAGCACCTCACCTAACCTTAGCTCCTGTAACCTCGCGTCTGTAGCTGAGCAGCTTCCTGTAGCAGAAATGGAGTTTGAGGTTCTCGGAACAGGAGGTATGATTGAAGACCAAGTTTTCTTACTTTGTGGCAGTTTATACTAGATTACATGCTCCCTTTTAAGTAATTCAGTAAAAATACATTGCCTCATCTAAGGAGTTTTGAAATCAGTAACTTTCAGGAGATTCCTCCCCTGCCATTTGGTGGTAATTTGTAAATGCAGAATTCTTGTTCCGCATGATAAAGACTGGTGAACATTTTCATTTTGGAGGAGCAGGTTTTGAAAGAAAATCAGAATTCTATATTTTTCTTTTTTACCATGTAAATTTCTGTGAAGGAAATGACAAAATATGGAGCTAATTAGATAATAATGATAACACTTGTCACTTATTTAGAGTTCTTTGTGCTTTTCAGAGTATTACCATTCCTGCATCTTAATTAGGGAAAAATGTGGTGGAATGTTTTACTGAACTCTGAAAATTAGTTAGAACTATCTCTTACAAAGACATCTCAAGCTGTGCAAATTCAGTAGATTACCCTGAGTAAGTGAAAAGCAATAAAAGTCTGGAATATCTCATTATTTCTATTTTTTGTTGAGCTACATATGTTCTATTAGAAATACTATACATAAAACTGACCCTCTTCCCAGCAGAGTTAAACTCTTAAATGAACATCATGTAGAGAAAGAGTAAAGTAACTAAAAGAACAAGTCTATTTATTTTATGTCTGTTCCCTAGGTAGTTTGAAAGACTGGGGGATAAATAGACATATGGATCTCTGTTTCCTAAGAAGACTTCATCTAGGAAAGTGTCAATATCTCATGAACAACTAAGATAGTCTAATTTTACCTGTTCTCAGTTGCCGCTTTCTTGAGTGAAATAGTATCGTGTTTCCTTCTCTTCAGACCGAAAGGGCTAGAGAACCTGTCTCATTTCTGGAAATATCTCTGATTTTACCCTTGTATTTGATGGCCAAATCAACACAATCCTGCTTATCACACTCTGTATCACCGGCACGCTGCCTGGGAAAGGACCGCTGGTTGACAGATCCCGCCATTTCTGCAGATGGTCTTTCGGAGCGCTAAGGTAAGGCAGGGTAGGAGTTTTTCCCTCCATCACGATGAGATGGTGACTCCAAGAGATCCTTGGCCAAGGGGCTTATTGCTTAGATGAAATGTGGGAGAAGCCCTGCGAATGAGAAAAGGAAGGTGAAGAAAACAGATCTTAGAGGATTAGTGACCTGCTCTCAAACCTGATAGGCACCTGTCTTTGTAGTTTCTGAAGCTGTTGCATATCTACATGTGTGTACTAATCTTAAGACTACCTGAAAGTATATGAGCAAGGATTACCACATGAGCAGCTGTCTTGGATGAGACCCATTTATATGAGAATATTTTGTCCCCTCATGCTTCCTTTTTTTTCCCCCTAGTAACTCCAGTTCAGACAGGTTTGTGGCTGCTTGTACTGGCATGTACTCATTGGCAGAAAAATTGATATGAAGACAAGAGAGGCCAAGCGGATCTTGGGTAAGGAATAGCTGCTGAGGCATAAGATAGGGTCATTTTACTGTCAGGTGAAGCATATTGGTATGTTCATTGGCATATGTCATTCTGAGTTATTCTACATGTAGAGTTATTCTACATGTAGAATAATTGGGAAGCTCTGAATAATCTGGACCTAAGTGTGTGGCAAGAGTGTGAGATCAGGACCCCTTATGCAGAAATGTTACCTCTGAAAATCAAAGGCATAGCAGAGTATTGTAGCTATGCCTGCCAGCCATCCTGGAGGCTCACAGCTTGCAGCCGTTGAGCTGAAATACTAAGAATTTGTGATCACATATGAAATCTGATTCAAAATTCCTTCGTGATACAGAGGGGATCACTATTATCAGACACTCTGATGTCAATGTAACACAAAAATCTGCTTAGAATATGTGAGCCTATATATTATGATGTTCTGCATCTGTGCCACAGAGTTACAGAAATGTGGATTTCCTGGAGATCTTTCATGAAAATGTAGCAAATTGGTTTCTGTTTCATTGCTTTCTGGGATGTATGTTGGCAGAATGATGCAGAGCCGGAAGGTGCTTGCTACTCAGGCTTGCACCAACAGGGAAGAAAAGTAGCAGTTAAGAGAGTCTTATTTCTCTATAATGAATATTATGAGCTAAAATAGAAGCTTAGTCTTTTGGGATTAAATGTATTAGAATTATGGAGTTATTATTACTATTCTACATCTTTGAAAGACAAGATGATCATCTTTCATTGTTTATAGTTGTATTAAAACGTTTGTTACATTATAGTGTAAAATGTCATACTGTGCAATTGTGAAGTGAAAGGACCTGGAAGAAAATCACTCATAAGAGAGTCATTCTAAAAATGTATTTCTGTGACTTAGGTATAGAAAAATATTCTGCACATTTACTGAAGAGGAAAAAAAAACTTCTAAAGTGGGAGTTAATAAGTGAAGTTATGCAATGAGCTATTTTTTATGACACAGTTATAAACCTTTGAAAGCAGAGGTTTATTGTGTAAGTGCTGACAGTAACTTAAGCACCATTAAAAGTTCTGCTGTGGTACTATCAGATTTTGAGGATTTCTTTATGTATTTTTTTAATAGCTAAGCTTTTTGAAAATAAGTAATATAGATAATATTAGGAACTACAGAAGAAGAAAGGTGGCTTTTGGTTCAAGTATAATAGGTGTCAGTACTAAACTCAGCCTTCCAGTGACATACTGTAAGTTACCACGATAAAAATCTTGACCTTTTGCGGTTCAGTTGTAACCTTAAAAGTGAATTAGGCTTTTTTAACCATCTTTTTTTTTTCCTAATAAAAGCTACATACTCAGTTACTTGAAATATTTCTGCTGACTACTGATTTTTTTTCTTCTCATTAGATCTATATTTTCCTCTCTACTCACAAGATAACTTTCTGATTTAGAAATGAACTGTCTACAAGTACCACATTTCCTAGAGATTACTTTTTGTGCTTTTAGTATAATCATATCTGTGCACTAGATTTGTAGTATTATTTATCCATAAATTTGAGTGAGATCCTATGTACCCAGAATCACTAAATTATTATCATGAAACTGATTTGAGTTTTGCTACTTTAAAAAAAATCATAATAGGTAAGGATTTTAGATATAAGACTATATGCAACAGTTTGCTTGCTTATCAATATTGTATTTTTTTATCTACTGACATGATATTACTTGCTAACTTAGTACTCTATAAACCTCAGATTCTATCATGGATAGCGCATAATGTCAATTTTAATTCATGCCAAGTTGAATCTTCTTATCTGCAAAGTTTAGCCTATGTTCACTAGACATATATTCCCAGACCTAAACCAAGAACTCAGTCACACGGGTAATTTTTGATTGAGCACCTCCTTGTTTTTTTCCACAGGGAATGGGGAAAGCTGTATGGAATCAGATTCCTTATCACCATGCTTTCCCATCCTTTCCCAGTAGTGACTGTCCTCTAGAAGCTACATATATAACAGCTTCTTTGGTAAGTGTGATATTTCCTCTTAACAAAGAAACTAGAAACCGCTGAAGTAGGGTACATACTGAATAAGTTTAAGGCAAAAGCACTGTACTGGTTGTTCCTCAAAACACCCTATTTTCACCTACACGATAAAATAAAATAATGATAAAAATTAAGGGATACATTTTGCTATTAACAACCATTGCTGTGATAAGCAATATTAGTCAAACCCACTGGGGAAGTTTTAGAGTAATGTAAAAAGATAGGGAAATTATGATGTCTGGTGTGCAAGAGAACATGGCAAGAACAACTCGTGCTGTCTCAAGACAGTAGCCCTTTAGAATGAGTCTCTCGACCTACAGAAGCGGTCAAAAAGAATGAGAAATTCCTATCAGAGACTGAAGATATGTTTTTAGGGGTTATCCATGCTGTGTGTAATAAGGAGAGGTTGTTATGTATATATGTATGTACATGGAGATACATTTTCTCACATCTATGAATCCACTGTGAATGCTTTTTGGCTCTTTTTATCTTAATACTATTTTTATATCTCTTTAAAAGACTAGTCCATTGTTTCATAATGATGTGTAGAGAAGATTAATATGTGATGCAAAGCTGTGAAAACTATACTCCATGAAATGTTTTTTAAAGGCAAGCCACACCAGGCTACTAATCTGCCTGTATGAAGGCTTAGCCCTGGCAAGGAGCAAACTAACTTGCATCAGGAAACAGGCCATTTCTAATAAAGACCAAAATGCAATTCACCGTTTAGAAGTTGGTTCCTTACCACATCTGATGTATTTTTAAGGCAGCGAGGTGATAAAGGATGAGCGCTTTATTCTCATGCTTTCCATAAGATTGAAATTTAGTACTTTCTTGTGATGATAACTATTGAACTGTTTTTTCAGGCAGATCTCTCACGAGTACTTTATTTCCTGGAAGTATGAAGCAAGCAGGAGCCAACTGTAAACTGCCAGAAACCTAAATCTGTAAGATGTCAAAATGAAAAACTGTATTAAGTTTTGAGTGCAGATATAAGGGAGAATACAGTGACATATTTGAAAAATTAAAAGACTATCACAT
Organism: Crypturellus tataupa; assembly: GCA_034781795.1. NCBI lineage: Eukaryota > Metazoa > Chordata > Aves > Tinamiformes > Tinamidae > Crypturellus > Crypturellus tataupa. The sequence continues at coordinate 2,245,533 of JAWLRI010000924.1, read as the reverse complement.
TCCTTATGCAAAGATGTACATGTAATTTGTCTTAGGATAGTAGTTAGCCATATCAAAGGATCTTTTCAAGTCAGACTCTTGTGAGATGTTGTAAAGCACTTGGTATCACTAAAATCTGGTTTAGGGCTTGAATGATGACAGATTACAGGAGTTTTATTGGAATTTTTAAGAGGAAAAGACTTACAATGGCCTTAGAAATACACTTTTTGGTCTGTATTCATTCTCTTTTTATGTTATTGTACAAATGTTTTCTCACTTCATGGAAGCTTTAATTTGATCACAATAATCCTACATCCTCTACAATTCTTCTACAATAAATGGAGTTAGTTTGTGACTGTTTTACAGCTTGGTGTAATTCAGACATTTATATCCTGTAAATTGTGGGTGTAAGTGAACATGTGGCTCAGAGATTGGGCAATCAGAAGTATAACAGATTGGGTAATTTAAATCACATAAAGAAGCAGGCCTCACTCTCAGCTTTGAAAAACACAAAATAAATAGAAAAAAAAACATTAAACTTATGATTAAATGGTTTTATCAGTTTTAGAAAGATGAAGACTCTCCATATACCTTGTTACTGAAAACTGGCAGATTTACTGAGGGCTAATTCTGTTTGGAAACATCTCTTCTCGTTCATTGTAATGAAACTGTGCTACTAATAGTAGTCAAGTTGGCAAATTAAGAGAGACTCCTTGTTTCATTTTTTCTTTTTTTTTTATTGTATTGATAGGCTTTGAAGAGCTGGAAATGGCCCAGTGTTAAGGTTTTATTTGCTTTCAGTGCTATAATTAATAAACACAATTTGATTAAGATTAAAAATTTGTTCTTTTTTTCCCCCTCCTAACTTGAAGAATTTTAAAATCTTTTGACAATTACAATGTTTATGCAAAACTAGGTATTAGCTGCATGATTACAGATTAAAAGAATGAAGATTATCTTCAGTGTCCAGGAGTATTCTGGTAAACGTCTAAGCAAAACAAATTCATACATGCAACTGAGATGTGAATGTTAGCCCACATTTGTCCTGGTGATCCAAACTTAACCTAATCTAAATGAGGGCACCTCCTGCACTAGAAGACACAGCTCCTCTTAGGGTATTTGCTTCATTAATAATAATGTTTATCAGCAAGTTTTATGTGGTAACCATTCAGTAGTTCAGATGTAATCAACATTTAATAAAGACAGTGAAGAAAAACATGTAAAAGGAGGGTTTTCTCCTTTGATTTTAAAAAGCACCTGCTGAAATCTTGCTCCCAGGTATCCTGTACAAACAATAGTTGTACAAGGGAGTCAACGATTAGCCACAATATCTTGTCAATGTCTTTGAAGAAGATCTAATGGGAAAGAGGGAATTAACTGGGAGAAAGAAGTAGGTCTTGATAGGGCTTGAAGATCAAATAATTATTCCTTCTCTAGTACTCCTCCTGAGGTTATTTTAGATTCAAAGTCTTGAACTAGAAATTTCAAACTTTTTAGCAGAGAAAGTGTTTAAAATTTTCACACATTAAAACCTATTAACCTGGAACTTTTAGATTTATAAAGACTATAAATCTATAGGACAAATTTCTCTTTAGTTGAAAGAGGGAACTACTTATTCATTAAGGGACAGTATAAGGATACTTTTCTGTTTCTTAAAGATATCTGATTCATATGATGTATAACAACAATATTCTCAGGACAATTTTTAAAATTGTTTTATATTAAGTTTTGTATATATTTTACCTGTCTACCTGTACTGTCATTGCCAGTACAGTAATTTGCTCGATGATTGAGGAGAGTATTGTACTTCTGGAAATTTTGTTTGCCCATTCATGAGCTTTAAGCTACCTTGAATTGTACTTGTCCTTTCTACTCCTTCCAAGTGAAAAACTTTGAAAGATGTTGTCTTTGTCCATAAACAGAACAAAAATTATTAAGCCTCTGAAAGCTCTGTGGAATGGAATAAAAAATCACTCTTAGTTCTAACCAGAAAGCTGGAACCTTAAACATTATCAAAAATATGCTAGACTTTGCAGGAGAGGAGGAGACATGCTTCTGTCAAGCTATGGAATATAAAAGTAGTGCAATCTGATGCAGAGCTGTGATCTGGATTAGCTCAGCTGCTTTGTTACGAGATTGAAGCAAACAGAAGCAAGCGGTGACTGTTTTTCTGGGTAAGTCCCCTTCTCTGCATTAGGACCATTTGTGATGATGCCGCTGTGCAGGAGGTGGGAGAGACAGGGAGCATCGCTGGTGGAGAGTGCGAAGTAATGACCCACGGTGAGGAACAGGATGATTGCTCCCAAGTGCGCTGGTAAACCACAAACCAGAAACAGTGCAAGTCCAGCAACATTTATTCCATTCAGAATCATATTGATGCTAATACTATTTAATAATGATGTTGTGGGGGAATTGTAGCTAGTGGATTTGTGTTTAGTTTTGTTTTATTTCAGTGTTACAGACTGTGTAAGTCATGTTTACACAGCCACTTCAGGAGCTGTCTGAACAAATTACTCCTTTGGAGAATGGGGATATACACAGCAGAGGAGTCCTTGCCATAGGCTGTGACTACTAGTGATGGGAATGATGGGCAACTGTATACACTGGATTAATCATACTGATTTGTATTCAGGTAGTACCGGGGTATATTATGGCTGCTCATTATTTCCTAAATTTGTGCGCCTTACATTTTATCTTTCATCATTAATGAAATATAAACAATTTGTAGTTTAGCTGTCTGTACAACTCCAGTGTGTAGGTAAGGTCAGTCTTCAGATCCCACTTTCTATAGGAGATTGTCAGATATATATATGCATATATGGATAGGGACATAGTGAGAGCATGTGCTTGTTTCATGGGGGGTTTCCAGACATTATGACAACTGATGTGGAATTTTCCAGGTGGATAGAAACACCACTGCTGGATGATAGTGGTCTGTGCCCTAAACACCCCTATGCTGGACTGCCTGTGAGCACCAGAACAAACTAGTCCAGGAGATGGCGTCTAAAAGAAGTTGATACCCCATTCCAGGGCTTGCTTTGGATATTCCTTGCTAAGGGAACTAACTTGGGCATAACTGCTTAAGGTCCTTCAGTCATAAGCTCCAACATCTTAAATAACACTGGTCAGAAGAACTTTACCCTGGTTGCCTGTAATGTTTACATTGACCTTTAAAATAACACTTGCAGCTGGGATAGCTGCTTAATAGCACCCTGTCTGGCTTTCAGAAATAGGCACAGCAGGCTTCTGGTACACTCCCTTCCTGTTGAAGATAGCCACCTTCTCTGTCTTGCTTTTATTCAAAGTTTCACATCCAGCCAGAGAGCAGATACTGGATTTACGCAAACAATGATTTATGCTATGTGATGACTTATGCTTTTCCTGTTGCCTATGGCAGTTGGAGACATAGTCCGTTATGTCACCAAGGTCTTCCCAGCATTTAAAATTTAACTGTTTTCCTTAGAAACCTTTTTTTTTAAATATATTTCTCCCCTTGGATAAAATAATTGTCTTGCTGATCACAATATTTTCACCTGTTATAACACTTCAGAGTTCTTTTAAAAATAAGTCACTAAACATGCACCTAATTGCATCTACAATATTTAGTTTACTTTTACCTTTTTCTATAGAGCATTTCTGAGATGTAGACATGAGGTGAGGTGATCTGCCTTCCTGCCTCATGTTTGGAATAATGGTGTCACGCTGCATAGGCAGTTTGTGGGTAAGCAGAGGGACAGCACCAAACTAGATCCCCCGGTAGCTCATACTCGGAAAGCTGCTACAGAGTGGGGCAGTCAAGGTCATCAGACACTCAATGTTTGCAATGACATGGACACTAAAACCTCTCATGAGGCAGCATCACATGCTCTGAGACTCATCATTTACCTCCTGTACAGGCTACAACAAGTCACCAAGACCAGCTGGCTCTTTTGTAGTCCAGGTGAGGAGTTAACAAGCCAAGCAAGGTGCCTGCAGGATTTGCCATTTTTAATCATGCTGTATCATTACAATATAAAGCTAAAAATAAATAAAAATTTCTGAGGCTAGAAAGGAAAAGGCAGAAAATTGTAGCAGATACCTCCTGTGTGTCCCCAGTTCCTTTGGTACTAGGGTAGGTAGAGCTTTTGTGCTGTGTTGCTGGCTGTCACACTTGACTGTTAATTTAATTCAGTAACAATAGGAAATCATCAATAACACAATTCAAAATCAAATACTCAAAGAGCAAGCAATAGTGATCTATCTTCCCTACTGCATGACACAGTTTACACTCGTCTCTGCCTCTTTCCGTTCTCAGTTATTGATGTCAAATTAATAGGGTGAGACACAGAAGTGATTATCTGCCATTTTGTATTGGCCATTCTCTGTTAGTTCAAAGGCAATAAATGATCTGAAGCCTTCTATTGTAACGGCAACACGGATTAACCCTTATTCAGTTTCACTAATTGCATCACATACAATTTTCATCTTAGTTAATTAAAATGAAAAGCTTGAAAACATGCATTGAAACGTTTAGATAGCTCTTTGAACTGTGGTTGCTGCAAATGGGGATGTGCCAGATGCTAGATGGCCTGGTGCAGGCAGCTTTCTGACTGCGTGATACAAAACCCCGCGTAGCCGCTAGGAGCCTTTTCACTGATTCCTTGTGTTTGGAGTCAAGCCTTTTGTTCCAGTGCTTTTGCTGGCTGTTTTCATAAATGTGCTGTATTACATCTAAGAAGCACTTCCTAAGCATTCCCAGGTAGGGAGGAGAGTATTAGCTGGGCACTTGTAACTGCTTGCTCTAGGAGCCAATGTGTGCAATACTTCTTCAATTGCTTTTCAAAACGCTCCAAACAAAACCTGTCAATAGTTCATTCTCTTTAAATTCTGCTATGTCTGGGCTCTCTATAAATGCTCTTGTGAGACAAAAATCCAGATAAATCAAGAATTGCATTTGGAGCTGTAGCATATCAAGTTTCTGGGAGAGATAAAGACAGAGAGAGCGAGAAAGTGGCATAAGACCCAAATAGCTGGAAGCCTTAAAGGCATGAAGTGTAGTTTATTTGAAAATGGACAGCAGAGGTGAGTGGAGGATAAACTTTGCAGAATCAGATTAAGAAAACCATCCAAGGGCAGTTCTTTATAAAATTCCTCAGATAAAGTAATATTCTCTGTCTTACATTGCTGCACACAGCGGCACATTTATCTATGTCTATATAAAGTACAGTAGCCAGTATGGCAACATCAATATGTGAGTGTAGTGCGAAAAGAAAGAAAGAAAGAGCCCTTAATTACTTTCCAAGCTGTGTTTGTTGCTACTATTTTTTTTATTTCCTAAAATAGTAAAAGGAAATACATACACACACACACACACACACACACACACACACATATATATATATATTATGATCCTTGATCCAATACAAGAAGATGAATGTTTCTGTGTTTGCCATATGTTTTTATGTTTTTCAACAGTTCTTGGTAATAACGCTTATTGCATCTTGAACTGAGATTCACGGATGTAATGGGATACTGCTCTTGGCATTTAAAAACATCGTCTTTTTTGCTGTTTGAGAAAAAAAATGTAAATGCTGGTCTTCTACAAGAGTTCACATGGTAGCCCTCTTCAAATCAAGCTTTTTATCTGGATGGTTGCTTTTTTGTGCATGCCTATGCATGTGTTTTTTCCTGAGTGAAAAGTATTTGTGAGAAACTTTAGGGCTTGGAAAAGGTGAGAGGTCCGAGGGGATCTGGGTCCTTAAGGATCTATTGTCTGTATTGAGTGGTGCTGCTTTGAGTACTCTGATTAAATTTTACTTACAAAGCAATGCCCCCAAAATTTCATCTGAGTAAGTATCCTGAGTAAAGTCAGTTTACTTACTGAGTTTACTGCTATGTAATTTAAAACTAAGAGGAAAAAAAGCTGCATAGGAGCCTTTATTTTAAATCTTTAAAGTTGATATCCCATTTGAAATGAAACAGTTTAAATCTCAATGCAATTGCAATTGCATTTATTTTCAAAGACATCCTTTTTGGTAAATCCCTTTCAAAGAGACAGAGATGTGGCTTGTCTAAGCTTTTTTTTTAATTTATTTTTTCAAATAAATAAATAAGTAATAGATGAATTTCTGTTTAGAAAAATAACTTACAGCATAACACTAAGAAATCCTTTGAAAAGCCTGTGGGAACACTGTAATTTGCAGGAACAGGATCAGAAAAACACTTATTCAAGGTGACAAAGAGGTACTGCTGCGACCAAGAGGAATGAATTAGCATCTGCAAAGTGACTTGTTTTGAGAGAGCTACAGAAACAGCATTATCAAAAACCACTACAAGATTTAGAAAATATTACACTGCCTGTGTGGCAAAATCATCTTACTTCAGTTGCTAATGACAGTCCTTCATCAGACCTCAGTCCTTTTTACCTTAATCTGACGCTTGCTGAATTTTTTTAACATATATTACATCAAAGATAAGGTTACAAGTGAAGATTTCTGTAATGTATAAAAGAAAGAATAACAACTCAGATGAAAAATAATGTTTCTGTGATAAGCACTTATCTAAAGACTGATTCAATATATTTTATTAGAGCTAGCCAAAATTACAAGAAGGGGAAAATTGAATAGTGCCTTTCTGACCCTTTCTAAAATAGAAACCAAGTAGAGACCATTTATCCTTTCTCAATTACAAGATGTCCTGCATACTCGCCAGAATCACAAGATCACAGAACAAATTCCTGCCTAGCACCTACCTACATAGGGAATTCTAAAAAATATTATTTACTACTTTTTAATTATTGTTTTCAAGAAATCTCTATGATTTTGTGGTTATGTATAATGCACCAAATTGCAATAGATTTTGTATAATTTAAGATTTAACATTTTTTTAATTTCATATTTATACTGAGAACTGTACTTTGACTAGACTTTGTACTAGCACTTTGCTAGTACGACTTTGCTAGTACTTTGCTAGTGCAACTAGTACTTTGTAGTAGAACTGAGACTGCTTTGCATTATTCTTCTTAATCCATCAATATTTTATTTTTTCCTAAGATCTGTACAAGAATAATTTTACATTTATGACAAAAACTTCAAAGCAGCTCCTTCTGAAATTTCTACAAGGATTTTAGGAATGGAAAGCCAAAATTAGCTTCTTTTTTTTTTTTTTTTTTTAAGATGTGAAAAATTTCACGATTTGAATCTAGATGTAGTGATCAAATTCCTAACCTCATTTGTCACTGCAATTTTACATTATAGTAGATTTAGGAATTTTGTTCACCATAGCCACCATAATTCATGCTTTGGGAAGCAAGGGCTTCTGTGCTTTGAAGAATATATAGAATAAAGGAAAAGTTCAAATGTGTTATGGGTGGGGGTTAAGAAATGCAATTTTTGCTATGTAATTGGTCACATACCATACTGTGCATTAATAACAAATATGGTAGAGAAGAAAATGTATCTTCAAGTAAATTCTCATTATTGTCATTTTGTGTTCATGGAGCCCAGGGAATATTATGATATAAAGCTGGTGATACTGTTTCCTGTGTTCAAGATAAAAATATTTTACTCAGGGGGCAAAGGAAGCATATTTTCACCTTTAACTTTTCACTCTGGTTCAAGTACTCACACAATTAGGAAGAGTAGTCTCATTGCACTAGTAAACAGCCATGAGGGAACGCAGTAGCTCTTGAACTGGATCAAGATGATGTTGTCTAGTAGCAGGTATTCACAACTATTCCACCTTTGCAGATTTTGGAATGTAAACTATGCTTCCAACTTCAGTCTTTCAGGCTGCATCTTTCAAGTATTATTGAGAGAATACTCATTAAAAGTGGAAAGTGGGCCAGGACTTTAATGAGCTCTTTCTATTTTTTATGAGTTATGCAAGTCATTCAGCTATAGCCTATAGGTAGAGCACAATTTTGAAAGGGCAGATAGCACTAGTTTCAACTCTACTAATAATAGCAGGAATTAATGATGTGATGGGTCCCTAGCCACCTTGCCTCGATGAGAGTCCCAACATCAGAAAGATGTTCACAGGTTTACCATAGTTAGAATGAGGAGAATAAAGAAACTAGAGCAACACTTCAGCCCCTCTAGATAGCACCAAACCTGGCAAGAAGCCAAAGGGATTTCATGCACATGATAATCTCCTAAAATTAAGATTGTTCACTGATACAATTCATGGGTCATTTGCCTTTCTCACTGGAAATTTGCTGAAGCATTTGAGGTCTCACCCTGTGCGCGTCGAGAGGGGCGACCAGAAGTTGGACAGAGCAGGATTGCAGAGTACTGAGGAAGTACAAATGGGATGGGTGCCCCACACAGTCTGGTAAGGCTGCACAGCTGTGCAGATGTGGTCCCACCCGTGTCACTGTGAATGACAGGGCTACGTGGCATGGGGAACCTTCCCAAATCTCCATTTGGGAGCCTTCCCAAATCTCTTCATCTGGAAGGAATTCAACAGCCAAAAAGCAGAGAGAGGCAGAGGCAGCATGCTCTAAGTCAGGTGAGGAATTAGATGCACACATATGTTTATAATTTCCTACTGACTGACTCTAGACAGCTGGGATTTTAGAATATTCCTTGGCAGGTGGCTAAATTTTTCCATGTAGTCTGTAGGTGGATCTTTACTTTTGCTAGGTTAGAAGCGCCTAGAGTGCTTTTGGTGTATTAACTTTGAGCAATGCTTCAGAAGTAGAGTTCTGAGGAAGGTAAGAGGCTTTTTTTTTGAAGAGGAGACCTGAGGAGGTAGGTGTAATAAATGCAAAGCAACCATTTGAACTGTATGTCACACCGCACATGACTTTCAAAGATTTGCAGAGAACACCACTGTTGAGGTTATCGGTCTGCCGCTTCTACCCACTGAGAACATCTTTTCTTCTAAATCCTAGTGACAGAAAGTAAAATGGGAACTGCAGCTACTCTAAGGCTAGCCCTTCTGCAAAAATGAAATAAGAAAATTTTATGAGGAAGTTAATGTTTCAGACTCTGCATGCAGTTCAACCAGACAGGTGTTTTCTGAAGAACCCTCAGGGAATGTCCGCATTGATATAAACAGGAAGGAGTTTTCATTTCATGAATCACTAGATTGCCAGTGATGCATTATACCTTGTCACAGATATTATGGAGCGATAGTGAAGTACTTACCCTGAATTTTATACCCCTATGACTGGAAAATTTCAACCTGGGGATTTGTAAGGTGGGCGACTTAGCTGTAATCATCCAAGGCAATCTTGTTAACTACTATTATTAATGTGTTTTGCGGATATTTTTTCCTAATAGACTTTATAACTGGATGTAGCGATTAACCCTTGAACGTGCTCCTAATAATAACTACCTCTCTTTTGTCAGAAACAAAATATGATAGTCCTGAATATCAAGTGACTGCATTATTGATAGTATATATACAGTGTACTGCATTGCTATATAAAAAATTTGTGAGTTAATCTGTGCATAGTGCTTGATGGAGTAGCTCTTGGAGGTACCCTAGGTGCTCCTAGAGAGTTGCTTTATTAGCGACGGTGAGTTGGGGAACACTTGTGAGATTCTTATCATGCTCAAGCAAAAATGTCATCACTTACCCGTAGAAAATGATGGCGAAAGGCGAGATCGCCTAGATAAGTGCATATCCTTACCTTCCTTTAGCTCAGCAGAGCAGCGATGTCCTGCAGGGGTCAGTACTGGGCCCGATGCTCTTCACCTTGTTCATCAATGACTTGGATGAGGGCACAGAGTGCGCCTTCAGCAAGTTTGCAGATGACACTAAACTGGGAGGAGTGGCCAACACTCCCGAGGGCTGCTCTGCCATTCAGAGAGACCTAGACAGGATGGAGAGTTGGGCAGAGAGGAACCTTATGAGGTTCAACAAGGACAAGTGTGGGGTCGCAGGACCTGGGGAAAAATAACTCTAGGCACCAGGACACATTAGGGGTTGACCTTCTGGAAAGCAGCTCTGTGGAGCAGGATTTGGGAGTCCTGGTTGACAACAGGTTAACCATGAGGCAGCAATGTGCCCTCATGGCCAAGAAGGCCAATGGGA
>JAWLRI010000924.1:2090904-2230708 GCA_034781795.1 Crypturellus tataupa | reverse complement strand
AAGAACTTCTTTCCTGTGAGGGTGACAGAGCCCTGGAACAGGCTGCCCAGAGAGGCTGTGGAGTCTCCTTCTCTGGATACCTTCCAAACCCGCCTGGATGCAGCCCTGTGCCACGTACTCTGGGTGTCCCTGCTAGAGCAGGAGGTTGGAATAGATGACCTCTAGAGGCCCCTTCCAACCTCAACCGTTCTGTTTCTGTGACATCATAAGAGTTTTTGCTGTTAAGAAGCAGTCTCCAGGCTGCCAGAAGAAATGTTACGGTTGCATTTTTTGACCATATGGCTAGACTGAAATATAAAAGTAACATACAATTTACAATGCTCCAGACATTTCGTAAGAGGTGTTAATGATAAAGGGTCAAATACAATAAAACCAGGGTGTGAAGTTGTTCGTCCTAGCTGTAAATGATTTGGATTCGAGTCAGACCATTTATTGTTGCCATTTATGACCGGTGTCATAAAATAATTTATTAATATTAATGCTTTGGAAATGAGTACTTTCCTCATGTTGGAAATGTGAATAATCAGGAAACACACAACCATTTAAAATTGAATCTTGAGTACAAGAACAAAAGGGCTAAATTTGCCGAATAGTTAATCCACAACTAATCCATAAAAATGAAGGAAATATAATTGCATTATACAGTGGCACAGTTATATTTACTTGGTAATGAACATATCTAGTCCTGTACAATCTAGATCTTTACAATCTGCTTTGCTAGATGTGAGTTTTCTAGTTATTCTTAAACTCAGACTTTCTGAGGTTGCAAGTAGACATTCTGTCCTGGAGGCAGCTCAACCAGTGAAAAAAAGTTACTGTTCTTATCTTCTCTCAGGATGTTATTTCCCTCAAGAGTTATCACCACTTCTATTTGTCAACATAAAAATACACTCAGTGATTAATAACTTATTTCTGTAAAATTATCTCGATCAGGTAAAGAAAGTTTGTGTAATTAGCTTATGCTAAAAAAAGCTGAAAAAATAGCAGTTCCTTGCCTAAAAAGACCTTGAGGAATAGAAGTCCTTCTTGTACTCTGCAATCCCTCTGTGCTTAAGCATGATAATGTCAATTTGAGCGTGCGATGCCTAATCAATAATGTAACACATGGATAAATTATGTGTATGAATGTTTTTCTAGCATATGATTGCTTTGCTTGAAGTACGGCAGGCAAAAAAAAAAAAGTTGGAAAAAAACTGTGATTGCCTTGGGCAGCTAGCATTTCTGATCAAAACTACATAACATTTTTGGATGACTACAAAGGAACACTATGAAGAGACATGAGCCACACGCTCAAATTTGATGTTTGGAATTGACAGTGTGAAGATGATTTTAGACATGAAATTGAAATGAGTTCTCTTGTAATGCAGAAGTAATATAGATCTTTTGCTGCCATATTAAAAAATGGTCTATGTGAAGTGTAACAAAGGGTAGTGTGTTTTTAATAACAAATCTCAAGAGTTAAATTCTAGATCAGATTTATAATATTAAACAAAATATGAGTCTAATTTTTGACCTCATTTAGCTCTACCAATGTAGCTGATTTCATTAAAATATTTCTCAGATTGCAATTTTTCAGGATTGAATTCTGCAGTATTACGGATGAAATGAAGGGCTAGTATGAGTATAAATCAGTGAAGATTTAAATCTTTTATGCAACTTGTCTTAAATGAGTTTAAGTCCAGATCAGAAGAAATTTTGGAAAACTTTGGTTCTATATTTTCAAACAGTTAAAGTTATAACTTGTCTAACATTACCAGTTCTACTAGAATTATCCCTGAAATTAATTCTGTACGTTATTTTTTTAATCAACTACCTGTGGCAATTGAATTTTAACAGCTGCACAAAGAGTTTAAGCAGTACCTTAAGGTGAACACTTTTGTGATTAATGTTTTCTAGAGCCACACTTAGCAGTAAATATGTAAATATTGGATAGTTTTTCAATGTGCTTGCTTTTATTCGATGTTACCAGAAATAAGGTAAAGATCTGTTAAAACATACATTAATACAAAATAAGCAAATTGTAATACTTTAAGTTGGAAAGGCAGTGCAATTAAAGCTAGGCATCTGTTGTTCAAACCTTAATGTTTAATGGGAAAAGCTATAAATCATGATTTATAGTGAGAAAATTCAATTTCTTGAAATGGGATCAAGCCTAAATTAAACCTGCTCCAAAAGTGCACAGCATAAGTTTTTTATCTAGCTCTATATGATCTACAAAATGTCACTTAAATGGTAACTCCAGATGTAATTTGTACTTCCCAAAAGGAAATATACAAAGTTAAAGCTAAATAGAGTGTAAAACATATTGCCCATTCCAGTCATCAGTTCTTTCCCACAACACCCCCACAAGTTCCATTCTTACTGCAGTTATTTTTTTTTCCATACTATTATTAGACATTTCATGGTATCTCTGGAGTCTCTGGACTTCATGGAATCGTATATCTAAAAGCAGCTTTGTACCACAGTCAAGTAAGAGAATGCGGAACGTTATTTCAGGGCTGATCTTTGGAGTGGGAGAGTAGGTGAAAGCAAAGGGAAACGTATGTGGCAAAAGCATAGAGTGTATGAGTTGAACTGGCAGCCTCCTGTTTATAAGAAGGTGGAATAGCAAGTTAACTCTTCTGTAGCATGTTGACAACCAGGAACACATTAATAATCTATATGAATAACTTACCTGAGGACATCTCATAGCGACAAATCAGTATATGACTGCCCCACAGTAAATATATGTTGTATTGCCAGTGGAGTGACCTGGGATAGTCCTAATAACTCCCTAGCTCCTTCATAAAACAATAAAAACTCAGCTTGTAACAGGATTTTATCTGACACATTTAGAGTCCTTGCCTGTATAACTTAAGCTCTGGTGGCCCCAAAGTCTTTACCATCTCCTTTTTCTTCTGCCTAGCAGGAATGAGGAAGGTTTACAGCAATTCAGCGGACATTGTTTTCTCTTGTTTGCCAGAAACGATGGCTGCTAGTTGAGATGGTACCTGTATATTTTTTGGCTGCTGGTGGCAACATACAAGGTAAGCTCAAAAAGGCCAACTTATACAGGTAAGCATATAGCTGTTCTATTGGTAACTATTCTTTAAATCAAAACCAAACCATGCGACGTTTTCATTGTCAGCTGTCTGCATTGAAATCTAATTGAATATGGATATTGGGAGTTCCGTGTCTATGTTGTTGGCCATGCAGCACTACCAGTAGTGCCACAGGTAAGAGCAGACAGCAGTACTTTTCCCAGAGCTATCAGCATTTTAGGAACTGAGAAGACATGGAAAAATTCTCCCCAAATATGTGAAGAGTATAGTTTGGAAATTATTAAAGGAAGAAATGAAAAACAATGGCTGTCTTTAGGAATATACTCACTTTTCTAATTCATTTTGGTGGATTTTAAGTTTATACATCGTTAGTACCAAATAGATGAGTGTAAATAAAACCATAAAAAAAAGCATGTTTCAGTTTTTCTTCATGTTATCCAATTTGTAAAATGGTAAATATACAAAGATGTTTCTAGAACTGCAAAACAGTTTTAGGAAATTGAAACACTGTTATTCCATACAGAAAAAGGCAGTTTGTCAATTGCTTAAATGCAGATATGGGGCTTTATTTGGAAACAATTGTCATACCCATGGATGAAATGAATGTGTGAATGAAAGTGCATTTGTGCATGTGTATAAGAAAGGCAAATAGCTGAATGAAAATATTCAAATAATGCTGTGTGCAAGTCTGGACTAAGTTCTCGTGTCACAAGTGAATGTGTCCTAAAGAAACATTGAAAATGTTTGGTTTCAGTCTAAGATAAAGCTGGAAAATTTTGGAGGCTTTTCTTGATATAGGAAACCATTTTCCTTTCACTTTTGCTGCTCACATTATGTAGTTAGAGACAGTTTCTCTGCATGGAACATGAAAAGCTGAAGCTGCCATATCTGAATACACTTGCTTAAAAATTAGACATCAATCAGAGTACCACCATGCAGATGAGCCTTCGTTTCCAGAAAATATAATTTCTCTCATTTTTTAGCACAAATTGTTGCCCTCTGTTTATATAAAAAAAAATAAAATAAAAACAAAACAAAACAAAAAATTGGTCACTGAAATCTAACATGGAGTTTAGTACCTCTGGAAAACTTAACTTTAAAGCATATAATATAGTAGATTTAGCCAGGTTGCAATTACCCAATTGCTTTTATTGTTTAGTGCTCAGATTTTAACAACCTTTTAAGATGCTGTTATAAACATTAGTTGTTTATGATCCTGCAGCTGTAATACACAATGCTATTTGCAGCTTGGCAGGTATTTCATCTCTGCTGACTGAGACACATCATACATCTCTACTTGAAAGCTCTTCAGTAATATTCCATATTTCTTATCATTAGCAGTGAAGCTGTAGGTCCAGTCACATCCATTTTGGCACAGGAATCTGTTCTAGTTCACCTTTGCAGCATCTGTTTTTTAAAAAAAAAAAAGATTCTTGAATTTAATACAGAATGCAATAAGTATTCTGTAAAGATTAGTAGCGTTGGCATATCAGCAGGAGAAACAAAAAGACTCTGTTTGACCTTTTTCCACCAGGAGCTTCCCACAATGTAATGGAATAAGATTTGCTTACTTAGAGTTTTAAAGTAAATAACTACAAAATGTTCTGTTATAATGCTGAATGATAAAGAAAAAAATCAGCAAAGAGATAGGCAACTTCCTTCTGAACAGAAGATGCTCTAGATAAAAGCATAAAGAAGAAAAAAAAGAAACATAGAAAAACAATTAAAGAGGAAAGCTAATGCAGGAATGAAATGAGTACTTCATGTACAGGATACGATAAAGACTGGACAAAATGAATTAAGCACCTTCACTAGAATAGCTCACCCTTTAAAGAAATACAAAACTGTAAACAGCAAGAGGAAATGTCAGCAAATGTCAGCAGCAGGACAAAATAAAAATAAAGCAGAACATTTTCTTAGGGATAAAAGAAGTACAAACTCCATGGAACTCTCCCAATCTGGTTTTCAAGGATGAGAGCAAAACCTTAGGGAGAAAATGTCAATGCTAGTAGACAGTCAAACAGAAAACAGCAGTATTGGGGCAGAATGAAAAATAAATTTTTCCCATGAAAGATCCAAGTACAGGCTAACCTCAATGTATGACCTGGTATAGGGCTCTCCAAATTTAGAGAGAACAAAAGTTTTGAATAGGAATGCAAGCTAAATCTGGATTTTAGTTCACACAGAATAAAACAGACAACAAAAAAAGAAAACATAAAGGAAAAGGAAAAAAGAAGAAAAAAAGAATCACAGAGCATTCCTATTCATGTTTCATATTCACACACTTCAGATCAATAGACAGTAGGAGCAGTGACTAAGGAACAGTTCAAAGTCCAAATAAATCATCACTCAAGTTGCAGAGACTGGGAGAAAGGGAGACAAAAGGGGTATTGTTGACAGTAAAAGTATCCTTCTTCAAGGAAGACACCTGGGCCCTCTTCTGATTTGCTGGAGAAGTCTTGCTCTGAGCTACCACAGAAAAGATGGGTTGCGTCTCTACTAACAGACGCATTCAACACAAATGAATGTTTTTGTGGCTGTGAATTCCGCACAGCAAGTGATAGTGCCTGTACCCACACCAAAACAGAGTGGTAAGCATTGTTCCCTTTATGTGCACCTGGGCTCCTCTGCGCACCTCTCCTAGCGTTGTGATTACGTAGTTTACCGCAGGAAAAGTCTTTGCTTGTAAGGTTGTATACATGCAGGGTTGGTCCTCAGTCATCCAAGAGCGAGTGAGAAGATATTAGCAAATAGGCAGCAATAGGGCAGCCCTCAGAGTACCAAACATGCACTATGTGAATTTGCGCATATTTTGCAGGGAATCTGACTAATTTTGTGGATTCTGAGCAGCTTTAGATGACATGGGGACACCAGGCTGTTGAGTTCAATGAAGGCAGTGGTTCCTTCAGGCCTAAGTAATTAGGCACTTTTGTCCTTCTTGGGCAACTAAGAATGATTTCAGTCCATTAATACAGAAGACATCTTGGACTCGAGTATGTGTGGAGTGCCTCATGTGTGGACAAGTGTCCACAAACTTCCTCTGCCTAGGATTATTTTCACCCTCATCATCTTTTGTCAGTCCGTTTTCTTGGATGTTTAGAGATAAAGTGTCCTCATTACCTCCTCTTGACATTTTTGTATGTTATATATATAATTCTGATCTCTCAATGTAAATTATGAAACATGCATAGTCTATTGATCTCATGAATTGTTTGGGGTTTTAGTCATGAGTATATTATATATATAATTTATACAGTGCAGCAAAGGAAAAAGATTTTAGTAAAAGGGATTTTGATAGAACAGATGGATCACCTCAGCACAAATGGAAGATTTCTTTTCTATTGAAAGGAAAGAAATACTTTAGATAGAAGAGATTAATTCTCACATTATTGCCACAGAAAGGATGGCAGTATGAGAAGCCTCCAGGCTTTATGTTCACTATGAGTTTAGTAGCACGTCTGGAGCAATATTATTAGCATCTAAGCAATGTATTAGGTGCCTCTGCTGGCCTCAGGTGCTAAGCTAACTTCTGAGGGTGTTAAAGAAAACAAAGACAAAAAAAGAGCCAAGAAGCCTGTCTATATGTGGAAAATACCTATGTTGGCCTGTCAATGAACACAGTGCAATGAGGACTTACAGAAGAATCACTAACCCAAGATTTCATGGCTCAGCTTCTGTGTGGTTCAGGATCACCTTTATAAAAAATTTTCCTCTTAGATATTTTAACTGTGACTAACATTAAATTCAATCTGTGAAAAAATGAAACTTTAGAATCTGCAATGTAAGACTCAACAGCAATATGGCTATAGGAACTTATGGTGAGTTGAAATAGAACTTTTTAAAGAAAACTTAAATTTGTCATTCAGATTTGTATACTTTCCATATTCATTTCAGTGAAAAATAGCTGTCTTTCTATCCTTGCTTTTTCTTTCCTACTTTTAGCAGGGAAATCATGCCTATTGGCATTTTCCTATGATGGCAGTCCTAGGAAAGTTTTAAATTTCTCTATATTTGTTGAAAAATAACATTTTTTTCCCCTTGTGGAGCTACTCATCTATCTATAAAATGTTAAAACATTATAAAATGTTAAAAATTATAAAATGAATCTCTAGACACATTTGTTCTCTCAGCACCTAAAATACAACACTTTGGTACCCTTGTTACAGACTCCTGGTCAATAATTGGTTTAGCTAATTCCACACAAAATAGCAGTCAGCAAGTTGCCCCCTAACTAACATGAGGACAACTAAACACAACGACTTTCCAGAAGTACACACAGAGGTAAATAGTTCTTTGGATGCCCAGTGTAGGAGACAGAAATGCAGATATTAAATGAAGCAAAATCCACAAAACTTTTAAAAAACATTTAAAAGCAAATGCCTTTTAAGGAAAAAAATGAGTATTTCAAAAGGAAAGGAACCTAAAAAATGTGTGCAATACTCAGCACCTGGGAAAAGAAGATCTTAACACATGCTGAACTGACTAATACCAGGAAAAGATTTACAGTTGTGAATCTTGGACAGAATCCAATCACTGATGTTCACTGTTCTGACCCAGGCACCTAACTTCTTGAGAGAGGTAGGACTTAGGTTCTCTCCTTCTCCCTCAACTTCTCCTACTGTTGACCCTTTTATTAGGTTTTTCAATTCCAGTTCCTATACTTTATCTGTAAAACTGTAAAAAAATGGCTGAGGCAGGTCAGGTGGGATTGTGAACTTTGCGCCACAAAATAATGAAATATTTTAAAATAATTCCCCCTGTGTCTTTGTGAGTTTTCTGCTTGTCATATATTGATGATGAATAGCGGCATCATAACTGAATGGGAAAGTGTTATCCCATTCTTTTTCCCTGCTTTTGACTGTTAGAGGATCTAGTTCTCAGAGACTTATGCTTCATGAGTAAGTCTAACCATGTATATAGTCCTGCTGAATTCAATAGCAATATTTATGTCTGTTTACACAGAATATAGCTCCTTCAGGCTTTTTGTCCATGAACAGAGAGAGCAAAATAAAAGTGTCCAGATGTCCAGATTCACAGAGTTCCTGCTATGCATGGGGGTTTTCAATGGCATTTTTCATTCCACCACTCCAAATTTTATTTTCTTCCCACTGAAATTGCTTGGTGATTTAGAGGTGCTTTTAGGCTTGTTACTCAATGTCCTATTAATGGGGACAGTTAGCCTTGAGACCAACACGGTATCCACCAGGGGACGAAGGAAAGTTTGTGTGCTCTGAGGATCTTGTTCACCGGAAGGGAGGAATGTTAGAGGCTGCTTCCCTAATTAATGGTTAAATTACCCTTGGGTAGTAGGTAGTAGGTAGCATAACTTTACAATCTGGTAGCTCTAAATTTCACATCTAATTGTAGCGGTGGGAGTTTGAACACAGGTTGAAGACATAATGAAATTACCATAGGGAGGAACGGACTAATGAACTGAAGTCCAGCAAAAGTTATAGCTATGTTCCTCTCATCTTGAAAATCTGTAAATAACAACTTTGAATATCACCGAGGGAACTAGACAATAGATTTTAGTATATGTAAGCATGAAATGTGGATCAGGAGGAATAAATGAATTTACTATATTGTCAAGGATGTACTTGCAAAAAATCACTTGGTCATCATTTTAATCTGCTTTACACATCTTTTCCATCTTATTTGCATCTTTAATATAGAAAATCGCTGAACATCATATTGAATTGGGTTGTGTCAAATAGTGCAGATACAATTTTTAATACTTCAGCAAAAGCTTAAGGGAAATCCTCCTCTTCATGTTTTAGGTGCTTGTATTTTCAAAGTCATGCTCTTCCTTTATTTTTTAAGAACTCTGAAATCTCAGTTTATGGAATAATAATCTTAAAATGACAGTGACCTGTCTTTAATAAAATTATTTTCAGTTAATAAAATACAGAGGAATGAATTCAGTGCTTCAGCAAATTTAGCTGAAAACTGTAGGTGTCTTTTCTTCAAGGTCTTTCAAATAGAAGCTACTTTACCTCAAGAAACTTGGTTTTATAGCTTTTTATTATTATTAAGTTCCTATTCTGTGAAAATGTCATATGAGTATGAGTTCTACTATGTATATTTGACAAAACAGCACTTGACCTGATGACCACTACGTTTACTTGTTATATAAACACAGTTGGTGTGACTGTAACTGTTTAATCTCAACTTCCTAGATACTGAAGACTTTTTCAAAGATTGTAGCTATATCAGCTGCATCAGCTGTATAAGGATCAGCTCTAGCAAAACCTAGATCCTGTCTAACATATTAATCATAATAATCTAACCTATTAATAATAATGGTCTTAGTCTAGGACCATGCACTAGCACATGCTGTGGGACAAACTGTTGGAAAATATCCTTGAAAATAGAACTCAGAGGTTCTAGCTCATAGCTAGTAATGTGCCCTTGTGGCAAAGAAGGTCAATGTTATTCTGGGTTGCATTAGGAAGAGCCATGGCAGCACATTGAAGGAGATGATCCTTCATCTCTGTTCAGCACTGGTGAGGCCACATCTGGAGGGCTGGGTCCAGTGTGGGGCTCACCAGTACAAAAGAAATATGGGCATCCTGGAGCGAGTACAGTGAAGGGCCATGATTAAGGGAAGAGACTGAAATTGTCATACGAGGTGAGGGTGAGAGGGCAGGGATGTTCAGCCTGGAGAAGAGATGATTTGTGGGTGCTCTGATCAATGTGCATAAGCATCTGATCAATGTGCATAAGCATCTGAAGGGAGAGAGTAAAGAGGACAGCCAGACTCTTCCTGTGGTGCTCAGTAACAGGACAAGGGGCGATAGTCATAGATTTAAATATAAGAAATTCTCTTTAAATATATATTACCTCTCCACACACCACTTTCTGTTGTAAGGGGGATCAAACCCTAGAACAGGTTTTTCAGAAAGGCAGGCGAGTCTCCATCCTTGGAGATATTCAAAGACTGTCTGGCCAACCTTTTCTAAGTGACCCTGCTTGAGTAGGAGGGTTGGATTAAGCATCTCTAGAGGTCCCTTCCAACCATTCTGTGGTGCTGTGATTTTGTGAACCAGTGAGGTATATATTAAGAGATTAATGAGAATACCAGCAAAATATATTTGTTCTCATTCTTCATCATTGTTATGTTTTGGCCTCAGTGCAGCTATAACTCAAGCTACCTATATTTGAATTAAAGCCTAAAGTTACTTCAGCTGTAATGACAGTGGTCATGTAGCAAAAATAGTGTTAATAATATACAGAAAGGCTGGGCTAGAGATGCAGAATGTTGCTCTGAGAGACAATAGCCTCTTGGAAGCTTGTAATCAGTTAGTTAATAGTTAATTGTCAACTTGAAGCTGGCAATATTTTCCTCCTTATAGATCCTTTTTTGAATTTAAAGTCCTATTTGACCTGTGATTCTCTGTGTGTTTGTGTACATGTGTACAGGGAAATGGAATTCTCGGGGAGGTTTAAGTCTTTTTGTTGCACAAGCTAGCATAGCGCTAAAGACAAGATGGGGCAATAGTCGAGCATTTCGGTAATACTTATGCTTCACCAGCCCTCAGTTTGTATTTTACATTACTCTGCTATCAACCTACTTCATGCAATAAAACACATAATCAAAGCAGGAAGCTAAGATAAAAATGGAAAAAAAAAAACAGTAGAAGCTCCACGTTGTTTTTTTTTCTTTTTTTTTTTTTTTTCTAACAAGCTTAGTCTTTGATCATTTCCCATTTGATCAAAGAGCACTTTGATGCTCTTTGAAGAAGTACTGAATTATTGGAATAAAGGTATGAAATTTGATTCACAGTTTCATCCTAAGCAAATAAGCAAAACAGATGGACCGGTAGCTTGCAGTGGACGTATAAATACATTAGGGAAAAAAAAAAAAAACATAAATAAAAAAGGCATATAATCTCTTTAGAGTGAAAGCGAAAAGTGGGAAAGTAAACCAAATATATAGTTCATTTCTTCTAGAAAAGTGTCTCTAACTGCCAATCAAACTGTGCCAAATGCCTTTCTTTTGAAGGAAAATGTATACTTATGGATATCAAAGTGCAAAATATATTGTGGATCCATGCCTGAACAGTATTTACCACAAATGGAAAAATTCCAATATAAAAATCTATAGAGAGACAGAAGAGGGAAGAAAAGACTGGGAAAAAAGCAAGTATAATTTTAGTCTTCTGTGTTTTTAGAGTTGCATAATAAGTGGGTTTTTTTTGTTTGTTTGATGACTGAACTGAATATTGGATGAAATGCATTAGGTGAAGTGCAAACTCTTTTTTTTAAGTCATCAAAATGAGGGTCTGTAAGGTCTGTAATTCTGAGTTAAGCTAATGGTTCCTGATCTAAATGAAGCACTTGATTTTTGGTGATGGAGCATACTAGAGAAGACTGGAAATGCATAAAGTTTCAGAAGAAGAATATAATTGATTCCAGATATTGAATCTGTGTTTTAATCATTTTTTTTTTTTTGTAGAGCAGTTATTTAATGACTACTTTGTCTAGCATGCAAATATACTAAATATATGCAAATATTAATTAAATAATGAAAAGATGTTTGAAGATCAATATTGATTATTCCCAGTTTGGAAGCTTATCCACCCTAAACGAGCTTTCCTTGTAATCACCTTTTAGTCCACCATGACTTGATTGTACTGATTTAAGTGGGTATCCTTGGTACTCACTATCTGAGTAAAATCTTCTTACCCCCAAAGATATTTCAAAAGGATTTTTAAAGTATTGTAGACAGGTAAGGGATTTCAATATATCCCAACTGATATCTGTTGTAGGTGATAGGCATGTAAGGGTTAATTTTATTTTGACAGTGCGTAAAGCTACGGAGGCATGGAGAGAGACATAGAATCTGTGATAAACAAGGAAAAAATTCAGACTTAGATTAGGAAAGAAAAGAAAGAAAAATAGACATATCATCTTTAAACATGCAAGGGACTTTAAACAAATTTGAGCTTGAGAGAAGAAGATGTTTTGAGGAAGGAGGAAAAAGTCCCTTCATATTTTAGAGGGAGTGCTTAAGAATTTTATTTTCTTTGTCCTGGTAGTGTATGAAAAATACAAGGACTCAAAACATAAATGACAGTAAAGCTGACGCCATTTGCCTGGCAGAAAGCACATTATTAAAAACAATCTGAGAAAATGCCTTTGAGTATTTTCCAAGTTCTTCATGCTCACTTCTCAGAAATTCCTGTGCTTTCTAAGAACCCACTGAAGTGCTCACTACCTCTTAATATTATTTTTAAAGACATTTTGAAATACAAGGTAAATTCTAGAAAATTAGGAGAGTGTTGATTTTTGCCTACATTTGCAAATAAGTGGGATGATGTCCAGTTGAATCAGTCTACATCTATGTACGGACATTATGGGGAAAGCAAAGGGAAGCATTCAAGAACATGGACCACTGAAGATTTCAGAGTCAAGGAAAGCTGCCCTCTGAAAAAAAAAATAAGGAACCATGCAGGACAGCAAATGAGTGAAAATGACAACACAGGGTTGTGGCTAAAAGTATTGTCAAGATTTATTTAAAAATGTATAGAAGTAGGAAGGATGTTTTCTATCTGTCTAAAGCATTGGTGAAATCAAGAATGGAATATTGCTGTTTGTTACTCATCCTTTAAATGGGTAGTGAATATTTAGCACAGCTAAAAGAACTATTACAATTATTTAAGGGACAGAAAACGTGCCTGTTATTGGGAAAGCTCAATCCAGTTGGAATGTCGTGTAGAGTGAGGAATGCCACCTGCAGAGCTCATCCACCTGAAATTCAATCCAAAACGATTTTGAACTAAATTATTAAATTATGATGCATTCCCGTGTGGACACTCTTTTTCAGAATTAAGATGACTTCTTTTTATTTTAGCTGAGTTGTTTCTACCTTTCAAAGAGAGACAGGAACCTTTGTTCATATTCCCTGATAAAAAGTTCTTGTGTCTTCTCCTTCCTCCATGTTGCCCAATGTTTTTACTCTCATGTTCTTTCTGTTTTGAATGTGTTTTCTCTTTGGTTTTGGCTCTAACACAGCGCACTGGCTTCTTCACAGGTCTGGCTTTCTGCTGTCATAGATTTTATCTAAAAATGTTCCAATGGATTATTTCTTCAATTATATTTACTGTAAACATTTTTTTTTTTTTTTTGTAAAGAAAATTTAGTCAGTATCTCAATATAAAAAAAAAAAAAAAGAAAGAAAGAAGCAACCAGAGTGGGGGAACAAGTAAACAGACTGGAAATATGTACTGAGTAGAATAGTGTTGCTGGAGATTTTTAAAATGGATTTTTAGGATGGAGGATATGCTTAGGTTTACTGCAAACCTCATTGGAGTATATTGCTTCCAATGATTCAGGTTAGTCTGTAGGTGCATTGGCTCTATGCTAGATGTATACAGATGCAGGAAAAACTTAACTTAGGTAGAGCACTTCTCGGTGCCGCAGGTGCAGATGAGAGAAACGTCCTGGCCCAGGAAGGTGTTCTGAAAGCCTAAAAACACGAAGACTAAGTGTGCTCAAAACAAGTCACAATACTTACAAATATAAGAAATAGTTTTATTCCCAAGTTTTGAGACTGACAGATGTTTCTGATGGATTCACTCATATATAAATGATTTACTCTGGTATTTCAGTCACTCTTGTAAGATAATAAAACTAGCATGCATATCCCTATATACATCTCCTAAATTGTTCTCATGTCTCTTTTCTGCTACAGAAAACCTATATGAAAGAATGGTCTCCATATCTCCAGTTTCAGTACAAATGTACTTTCTTTTTAGAAACCCATTACTTCTTCTGTGAAACAGAAAATAAGTGTTTTGTTTTTGTGAAGCGAGTCTTATAATGCCTCAAGCTTACAGTCAGATCACTGCTCTTGCAGCTGTGTTTATACAAAGCAACAGTGGTGCAATTGCTGTCATGATGAGCCTAGATATATTTTTTTTCTTCTGATATATGTCTGCAAAATGTGCCCACTGCCTGCCTCTTCCACTGTACTCGAAGTTATCAAGGTGCCAAACTTCAAAGACTTTGGTTTCTTATTACTGTCCAGTCCAATTTATCAAGCACACTGAAATGACAAGAAACTTCTTGTTGTCCTTGAGTTAGCCAGAACCGGCCTGGTCATCTGAATTCAAAGTAAGGAGTGTAGCTGGATATTACAGTGTCGTGTGGTGATTTTGTTTTGAAGTGGTGATTTGCTTTGTAGACTATATATACTCCATTTCGAAATAGAAAAATCATGTATTCAAGTCTCTTTACTAATAAACTGTCTAGGGCAAACACATTTATTTATAATTAAAGAAACTTGCATCTCCTGCAAGAAGAACATTAAATATAACTTAGGATATGATCACACAAGAGCTTTAGAGCCTGGTACCCTGGCTTTAAAAGTTCAACAGAGACATTTAATTGCTGGTGTGATTGTGCTGCTGTGCAAAATGAAATGGACTCACAAAAAATGTCCTCTGCGTACTAAAAGTGTATTCCATATTTCAGATCCATAATTCAGATCAGAGTTATCCTTTTTATTAAACAAAAGGTTGTAGTTTGTCCTGTGCAAACAGGTGTAAAGGAATTCTTATTGCTCTTTATTTATGAGTAGGATACCTCAGAGAGAGACTGCAGAACATTAGATGATCGAGTCATGATCTTTCCTTCCTCTCCTTTTTCCCCTCCCATACAACTACATAGTGAATTAACGCCTACAAACCAAGCTAAAATACTGAAGGCAGAAAAGTAATAAAGACTGGTAACAAGTTTGGAAAAAATGCACATTAATTTTCCCTGGAGTAGAGAAAGAACTAGGTATATAACTGTGCCCTTGCTTAGTTTTCCTCCTGTTCTGTTCCTATCATAGTACAGCTCTTTGCTGTTCCTTGTTACTGACCGCCAGTGAACTTTCAATCTGACCCTATTCTAGTGAATGTCAGCAACAGGGATTTATTGTTCATAACGGAGAGCCATACACTTCCACCTGAAGTGTATTGCATGAGACCATAAAACAATCTCAGTATAAATAAAAATAATTCAAACATTTTAAAGATGTGTATAATTTGAAGCTCAAAATGAGTATAAAATTGTCAGTATCCTTACTAAAGAAAACACCCAGATGGGATCAGCATCCACACTCCATATGGCACTCAGTCCCTCCACTCTACATCCCGCTGTGCTCACAATGTAATCCATATGGACATTACTTAATTGGTTTCTTATTCCTGCAACATTTACGCTTTCTGTTCATATCTTTCCATCAAACACCCACTTATTGTTAAAAGATTATATTATTATGTGAAGATTTCCTAGGTTGCCGGAAATGTGGAACAACATTAATTTTTTTCATGTATTTGTTAGTGCTGTGGCTTGGTTCATTAAAGATGGGGCAATGCATACTCATGTTGATCCAAGATATATAATTTCAACCAACATAGGGGTGGGTGCTCATATGCATCCCCTAAACGTATTTATGAGTGTGCTTTCCTATTCCAGCAGAGTGCTCCTGGGATGTACGAGCGAAAGAGCAGAGGGACAGGAACTTGGAAGAAGGCCATGGACGTGCACCAAGTCACTCTGTGTGAGTTTATCTTGTGCTAAGCAGTGTAAGGAGCTTAAGGGGAACTAGCTGGGGTGGCTAGTATGACAAATGCAAATTCATAGATGAGAGACGTGAGAGACAAAGGGAGGACAACTGTCACTCTGCTGAGGTTTCCCTTTTCCAAGGCAAAATAGTCATGCCTGTACACTGGTGCTGAATGTGTGTGAGACAGGACGTGCCTGGGGCAGGCTCAGAGTCATTGCTTCCAGACCGGGTGAATTGCCACCTAACGGGACCTGTGCATAACCCTCCCCGGACAGCTCATTAAATATTGACACAATGTGTGGCCGTGCTCCCAACATCTTATCTTGCTTGTATTCCTAGGAAATTGGTACAGATCTAATGCACAATTCTAATATGATATTGCTGGGCTGTCTGTAATGCTATATTTAGCTCTGACTGTCCTGCCTCTAAAAGGACTGAGCAAAGGGATACTGTGCTGTATGATGAAATACACTGTAATATCGGGACAGAAAGTTTTACAGATAAAAATTAAAAGAGCTAAAAATGGAAAAAGAGAGAGAGGGAAAAGTGATAGAAATAACACTATGATATAAATGTAAAAGGAAAAAGAGAAGAAAAAGACCATTGTGGTTCACCATTTTTATACAACGCGTGGTTATAATTTAATAGGACAGAGGCAACACATTTAAAACTAAGGAAAACGCTTCACTTTTTGTACATGTTTCAGTGAACGTGTGGAACTCTCTGTCATAAAGTATCGGTAAGGTGCATGGAGTTCTGGGACGAAAAAAACAAACTGATACTGATAATGAAACGCTTCATAAATTTGTTAGACGTGATACCTATATATACATAATTTATATTTATTTATATAATTATGTGATAATAAATTACACATATATTGCAGGAAATGAGGTAGCTGCTGGCCAAATAGGATTTATGATGAAACTTGCCCTGTTTTATATATGTATGTACACATATATATATGTGTGTATATGTGTGTGTTGCTGTGTATTCCCCGCTCTGCCTTAAATCATTACAGAGGTTTCTAGCCTCTTTCTCTAACTCTGCATAGTAATAAGGATTACAGGGGAAGTCTTGGGAGCGGTGACATAACAACTGCAAATCCATAAAACAGAGGCTGAAGGACAAAGGGAGAAAAGAGCATCTTGTTTAGTAGTCAGCATCTCTTGTAAACATAACTGTACCTTATACAAGCGAAAATATCTGTGATAAAGTATGCCCTATCATATCCTTAAATTTTATTGCTGTCATGACACCTGCTAAACTCAAACTGCTGATAGTGTCTGGTTCAATGACAAACTGACTGTTCTTTCTTGCTTTTCCCTTTTGATTCCCTTGCTCCCTGCCTCCAATAGTAATTTAAACAGATTACCCTTACAGTACATGTACATTCCTCATTGTATTTATTTTCCTAGAATATTTATTTCCTAGAATATTTGTCTACATATATGTAGATCTGTTTGTTCTATAGGCTCCAGATCTGCTTGTACATGCAGTTCTGCATGGACCTTGGCTCTGTAAGAGTACCATTTATTTCTATTCTGTCACAGAATAGTCAAGGCTGGACTAGTCATCTAGTCCAACCCTTCTGCTCAGATCAGAGTGTCTTTAGCAGGGCACCCAGGACCATTTCTAGTCATTTTTCACACATCCAAGGATAGAGACTCCACAACTTCTCTGCTCACTCTTTTCCAGTGTTTGATCACCCTCCCAGTTAAGAAAACAACCAAACCAACCAACCAACCAACCAAAAAACTTTATTATCTTATGTTTAAGCTGTGTTTCCCATATTTCATTTTAAGCCCACTGCCTCCTGGCCATTTTCTGGCATTGGACACCTGACTCCGTCTTACTTACTCCTCCCATCAGGGATTTACACATCAATAAGATACCCCCGACTGTCCTCTTTTCCAGGCTGAGAATCCCAGCTCTCTCAGTCTCTCCTCATTGGACAGGTGCTTCAATCCCTTAATCATCTTTGTGGCCCTTCAATGTATTTACTCCAGTATGTCCTTGTCTTGCATGCACTGGGCAGCACAACACCACTATCATTGACCAGTTCCTTCTGCTGCATGGGCCAGGTTTAGCTGGCTCAGACAATTTTTTAAACTGAGTTCCCAGCCCCTCACTGGCTCCCAGGACACTGAACCCCTCTTCAGTTGCCTCTATTGTATGTAATGACCCGCCATCAGACCAAATGAATTTCTAGTCTGGTCTAGCATGTTCCTTGATATTCTCATTGCAAGTCTGCTGAGGTTGTCTCTCTGCCTTGATTACAGTGTCAGAATAATTCTGTGTTGTTAAACAGCAGGGAACAGGACTGCTTATTCAGGAATGAATTGGCTCTGGAGAAGGAATGGGGTGACAGCAGGAATTGGTCCAGCTGAACTCAGGTATGGGCAGAATGCCAGACTTTCAGGAATTTGATCAAAAACAGTGAGCTAAATTGCCCTATTCTGCACACAGGGAGGTATGACCTGGGCAGAGAATAACCAAAAGCAGGACAGCAAAGTCAAATGTTCTTTAAAAAAAAAAAAAAGAAAGAAAAGAAAGAAAAAAGGAAAAAAAGAAAGAAGGAAATTTTCCTTTATTTTCCTGTATTCACTGTTTGGGATGTAGTGCCAAGGACTTCGCTTCCAAATGGCAAAAGGGTCCTTTAAAAATGGCGTTCTGTCACAGGCAGCAGGGAGTATTTATACATGCTAATTAACAGCTATTGGTATTTTTATGAAAAATGGGATGTCATTTGTGGCAGCAGCAGATTCTTCTGATCATTGTTCTCTACCCCTTGAATATTTGGATTTTTAGCAGCTGCATGATAAATAATATGTGAACATAATGAAGTTTAAATATCTGGATTATTCCCCAAACAGAACCTTTCAAAAATTTTTATTGCTGACGAATAGAGTTCTACCCTATTTTTCTCTAGCTGTATATATCCTCTATTGGTAACATGTAATACCAGTATATTCATAATACAGCAAATTCTCCTATGCTTCATTATATTCTTATTTATTATTTAAAATGATATCTTTATTTTTCTGGTAAAAATTGGTAGGTATGCTGACACCAGAGTGGTGATGATAGATGAAGTGGCATGCACATCTGTTTGGAATCATTTATATAATTCGTACCAGAGTACGACAGGAGTCAAAAATGAATCAGGCCGAAAGTCCCTGAGTAATATTTTTTTTCAGCTACATTTGGGCACCTTTATTCTGGCTAGTGCATTATGGCTCCAGCTGTCTTTGAAATAGATGGCATTTTAGACACTGACTTTAACTGAAGCACTGTTGGACCCTGGGTGCTTTAAATATTCTGGAAAACTTCACTGGACACCATGAACATGGTCGAAGAGTAGATGGTTTTATCAACATTTTTACAGAGTGGACAGTGTATTGACTTTGCAGTAAAATCAGTTGATGACAGCAAGTCTAGTCTAGCTGTATTTGGTGCAGCACAGCTCTTGCCATTATAGGTTCAGTATTTGTGCACCTGACAAAGTAATGAAAAGTGAGCCTGGAGATTTAGTTGTTCACCTGAGCACCGTGTATAACTGTGACCTAAAGATGACCCTCATAATGTAAGAAGGCACCAGTTTTATAGATTTTATGACCTCTGAGTTTGTTGACTTTATATCAAGCTTCCCTGATTTCTTCTTTCTATTTTCTTTTTCTTTCCAGATTTTCACAGCAACAAAACTTTGACCTAATTACTTTGTTATTTAGGGGAAGGACTTCAGGGGATAGGAAGGATAAATAATGCTAAAGCCCATGAGTCCAGTGTTCATGAGAAATACTGAAAAATTGAGGAACCATATTATATATTGTAAGCTTATTTTTTCATATCTTCCAAGTGCAGTATGGGAATATGTTCTCTAAATGATATAGTCTACTTGTGCTCTATATCTTCACTGCAAAAATCTCAGTATAGTGTGAATTTTAGGATATCACAAGTCCATAATTATGAGTCTGTGGCCAGACACATAATTATGTAAGTAGACACTCAATGACTTGAATTAATAGATCAAATTCCAATTCAAGGTACTTTTTTAACATCTATATGTAGTTCTAATAGTTGACTTTCAGACTTTAAGAAAAGGCCTAAATGGATACGGATTGATGTTTTTGCTGGATACATGTTTCTGCAAGTGGAGATTGACTTTTACCTCATTCCACAGCATTAAAGAGCATGGATATGCTTTTCTATGATGAATGTTTGTTGGTGACTTTTTTGTTTTCTGCATATATTACTTGCATGGTGTGGAACCACACAGGTTTTTGAAGGTGAAAGGAAGAAAATAGAGCAATTGCAATTGACAATTTTTATGAAGATTTTAGAGAAAATGATTTAAAAATACTGTGAAAATACATAAAGTAACAGGGACAGTTATCTACCATGTTACCATTAGGGACAGCCTATGGAAAGCGGTGAGCCAGTTACAGTTACATTGGTACAACCTAGAAGACAACATTCTGTGGCTCTCAGCATTACAGAGAGAAGATTTTAGTTTACAGGGCTCTGTGAGGTTAGAGGAGGTGAGAGGGACAAAAAGAGGAGGGAGAAAGAAATGTTTCCAATTACATTTCCCTTCCTTACCACTTGGAGGAATGTTAGACCCTCAAAACATAGCAAAAGAGAAAAAAAAAATCTACCATTCCTAATGAGGAAGGGCAGAAGTTTGCATGAAACCATCTCCATATGCCAGGGACAGAGAGACAAAATTACTTTTCTAAGAAAACTTCCAGAATGGCTCTTTTTCCCTAGTCTTCAGGGAAGCAGGAAACCAATTGACCCAAGCTCAGTTTTAGTGCTGTCAGTGACAAAATCTCAGTTGTGCTATAAGGGAATGTGGTTAGTTCAGTAAGTCACATAAAAGAGCTTGGAAAAGATGAAGTGGCCTGAAGTGGCAATAATCAAAAACAGATAGTAATGCTACTTAACCTGGTGACAACTTCAGGGTGCTCCTTCTCTACGAGGAGGCTGCTACCATGAGGGAGCTGCGCTCCATCATTCCCAAGCTGTGGGTGGAATAGCTGGTCACAGCTATTAAGGACATGGTGGTTTCTTTTTCTTTAGGACCTTCTGAGAGCCATTTGAGAAGCTGGAGAGCCTGAAAGAACTTTTCCACAGATGTTGGGGCTAACAAAATCAAAGTGGAGCAATAATACTACCAATCAGTTGCTACATGTTCGCTAAAGTGGAGTAAAAGTATAAAAGACCCCAGGCACTATACAGTGGGCATTCTGTGTAACATTAAAACAGTTTGCATAGTTCAATACATTTTTTTTAAAAAAAGAAAAAAGCAATTCAGAGTTTGATGTGAAAATTTGGCAGCCCTTCAGATGTTTCTCAACAGTTTGAATTGTTCATTAACAAGAAAAATAACAGTCTTTATCACATTTACATTCATCTTAGAAATATATAATGAGGGAAACTAACAAGAACACATATAAAAGCAGTCTGTATGGCAATGCAATAGCAATTAAGAAATATAATAAAATGAACACAATCGCCTAGAATTATACTCTAATTAGAACGACTCGTTCTCAGAAAAAGAGATTTTAATCTAAGCTCTGGATTACATAGACTGCTGTGCAAAGGAAAGGTACACTTCATATATGGTCCTATTCATGATGTTTTCACGTATGATTTTCACTGGTTTCACCGAACCAAAATGCTTAAGCTCCTAAATAGATGGTTTAATTAAGTATGGTGAGTGCTTCTTCCTTACATTGTTAATACCTTTTTTAAAAGATGTTATCATTTTAGCTTTTTAGATGGGAATTTAGACTGGTACCTGGCTCGCAGTGTGTAACAGCTGTAGGCAAACATTAAATACAGTGATTTCCAGTTTCTTTGAGCAACGGAAGGCCCTGTGACTGCCATCTCTTCAGCATGAAACAGAAAAAAAACCTCTAAATTAAACATTTAATAATCTTTAACACAAATATGTCTTTTGCCTTTCATCTTTTAAACAAAATCAACATATTTTACTGACAAAGTTTCAGAAAACCTTTGATCAGCTTTTGTGTTGTTGAACTAATCACCGTCAAGCTTAACCTTACTGAATTGAGAGGCATGAGCTGGAATTACAGTAGCATTGCATGACACGTAGTTCAGACCACTGCTGAGAAACCATTAAAATATTTTTGTCTGTTTTAAAATTTGCAATGTACCACCATCTACCATAGGCACTTTTTAATATAGGACTTTTTAATATATTGTGGTCCTTACAGTCCTACTTTTTCCTCCCAGATTTAGGAGGAAAAAAAAAAGAGAAAAATGGGCTAAGACTCTTAAAAGAGTCTGTCATGCTTTAGTTAGTACTGTTGAATATAATGTTTGCAATTTTCTGAACCATCTGCCATCATTTGAGCACTGAAGTGTTTTGTTGCCTATGGAAGGAACTTGCAGTCTTTTTTATTTGATAGTTAACTAAAGTGTACTGTTTTCCTAACTTCTCTTTCATGGCCAATTAATTTCTCTTATAAACCTTATCCGTTCTGTAATGAGTAACCAATGTTACTCCATTAGACCAAGTTAGAGGCTGCTCCCAAGGTATGTCTCTCTGAACTCTGCTAATGAAGTGCTCTTCCCCAGTGTCGAAGGGGGCAAGGACACGGTTGACTTTGAGATTGATGTTGATTTATAGCACAGCCAAGCAAAGTATGTTTCCACCCAAATTTTGGAGCACAAGCTACAAAAGTAGCTGCCAGCTTTTTGAGAATGGCTGCACATAGCACAGCACGGCATGTGGCACTCCATGGGGGTCTCTACGTAGGTGGGTGAGGACTCAGGCTGGTCTGAGGCTTAAGGCTGTGATCCTCAGTCATTTAGTTTGGAGGCCAGAGAACCACATTTGGATTTGTTACAGTAGAAACTTAAATCCCTTTCATTTGTCTCCAGTTTTTCTTCTATTTGA
The DNA here is from genome assembly GCA_034781795.1 of Crypturellus tataupa. Classification (NCBI taxonomy): domain Eukaryota; kingdom Metazoa; phylum Chordata; class Aves; order Tinamiformes; family Tinamidae; genus Crypturellus; species Crypturellus tataupa. The sequence goes on along the minus strand of JAWLRI010000924.1, from coordinate 2,208,183 downwards.
CTTCTGGTCAGCGTGGAATAAAGACTGCTCATTTGTCTTTGCTGGAGAATTTCCATGTATAACTAGTTCAATATGTGATGAAACTACTTCATCAAAATAAGTGATGAAGGAACTTTCTCTACCTGAAATTCTACTTTCCCTAATCAGGTGGAGAAGCTATGCTCTTTCTAACCCTCTCTTTATTCTTATTCTTATGCTTATGCTTATTCTACCTCACTTGCCTTTTTAAAGTTTCATTTCATGGAGAATGGAAGTAATTCTCAATCATAAAGGTGATTTCTACACCAGCTTTGCCAAGCATGAGTTTTTTTTTTTTTTTTCTCAGATTCATGTATCTCTTGAGCTGTGTAAAGTGAAAGGGATTTTCTGTTTGAATCTTTGTTCAAAATATTTATCCAGGAATTTATCCAGGAGCTGCATGTGAAAAGGGATCAAGACATTAATGGGAATATCCTCTAATTCAAGGTGATTTACAAATTTACTAATATAGATAGGAACTGAATAAAGCAATTAGATACTGTCTAGCAGGTGAATTTGGATAGACAAATTTCAGTGGCCTAAAAGTGACAAGGATTAGCCCAACTTCTTTGATGTCAGAAAAGATACTGAGGGGATGAAATTAAAAATAGTTAAGTTTAGAAGGCCAGTGCCTCAGCTGTGGCATAATGAGAATCATTTTGTTAATTCTAATTTTTTCATGATTAAGGAATGGATACCCCTTTATTTTTTCCATTTACCCATGAAAATTCAAACAAGCACTTCATGTTTACACAAATATTTAGGGAAGAGTTTTCCTGCATTTGAATATGGCTACCAGAGCATGAATGAGCATATTTATGCACAAATAAGCATATTCATGTTAAAATTGGTTGGCTAGCTCCCTTATATATTAAAAAATAAAAAATAAAGAAAAAAAAAAACTTTATGCATCTAAGAGTTAGGGCTTTGAAGGCAGAGGGAGATGAAGAGTATTTCAAAACATAACAAATAAATATGCCATTGGCATGAACTGACATGGTGAAATCAGGGGGGATCATTGTTTGTGATAATAACAAAGAATCACTGAAAAAGCTGTTTTCTTCTAATAGGAACTAACAAATATTTTTGTTCGAGGAAAATAGTCCTATTCTAAAACATCCCCTCAGTGGTCTAGAATTAAAAGCACAGTAAGTATATACCCTCCGCAGTAGAATGTTTGAGAAGAATCATCAATGATTTTCTTATAGTCACCACAGGATATGAAACTAACTCTTTATTCACTGTGGGGTTCCATACCAAAATCCACAGTTCAGTAATTAAATACTATTGAATTTCCATTAACTCATAATAGCTCTCGCTTGATTTTTGCAGTTGCAGAAGTACTGACAACTCCAGGCATCATTGATTCCTTATTGAGGATCTGATGCATCCTTACATTTTATGGCTATGCATCACTTGACAAACATCTTGAGGTACTCAATATTTATCATTTTTCAGTAGGATATAGGAAAAATGTTCCTGTGGATCGGGAAGTTTATCACCAGCCTCACAGCTGGGGTCTATCATCTCAGTCCTGAGGCAATTTCATGGTCTGTGCAATTGATCCTAGCAAGTGACCACTGCTGCTTGCAGTTCAAACAAACTCTGTTGACTTTGCACTGAGATGACCCTGGTTTGCTTGCAACATTTTATGGTGACTTAACTGAGGAGAGAGGAGCCACCATGGTAAATAACATGGTGGCAGGATGGCAATGTCTTGAAATGGTTTGAGCTGCCTCTCAGCTACTCTTGTGATGGAGCAGAGCGTGGTCAGGAGTCCTGTGTCATGAAGACAACCTGCTCAGCTTCTCGCTTGCTTGAAATCATTTCTTCGCAAGAACACTTGGGAGAACAGTTTGAACTTGCTGCTGTCAGAGACTTGTTTTTTATGGGTATTATTGTACTACCTTTTTGCACTCTTAGTTATTTTGCCACAATAGATTTTGTAACAATGGGATAACATAATTTTAATTCATGGTGCATATATATCGGAGTTTATACCTATAATTCCTTAAGTATACATGGTTATTGTAGAACACTGTGTGTTATATGCAGTATTAAGAAATTGTTTCCTCCTTTCTCTGTCTCTCACTATTCTAGAATAAGTAAATTAACTAAATAAAGGAAATAAAGACCTTAAAGTATAGCACTAGTATGCCTATAGCTGGGCTAGCATATAAACCAGGTAAAGCTCCTTAAAATGCAACACACACAAAAAGATAAACCTTATTTTTCCCTTAAGAAGACAGTCATATGAAACTCTGGTTCAAGGGTGAAACCCTCAATTAAAGACCTGTGCATGATATTGAAATAGGTATTATCAAACCAAGGAAAAGGAGGTAAAAGGCAGACTAGAATTCTTGCTTTGACATTAATCTTCAAATACTACATCTGTAAAATCTGGGTTCTAACCATGATATTCAACTCTCCTGTCATGGCTAATGCAGTGGGAAAGTGATCACAATTAAAATACATATTTCAACAGTTACCACCATCAGAATAATCTGAAATATAAGACTCTTTTCCTATACTTCAGGCAGGAAATATCTATAGCAGTTGTTAACCTTATCATGGTTTCTAACAACTAGAATGAATGTAGATGCAGCAGTACAATTTTTCTTTACATTTCTCAGTTCATCTTTCTGTATCAGTTCACTGCAAGGTTGAAAAATATCCCTCTTTGCATGAAAAAACAGAGCTGTTCAGCTGGGAAGGCACATTCTTTTACTGTCTAAACATGCCTTTTCAGGTGAACATCAATGTTTGCTAACTGATCTATATATATAGTTTTTACTTAGGTATTTAAGCTTAAAAATTCAATGTTACTTGCACTAAATTATTCAAGCTGAAGATTTTTCAAAAGTGAATATTGGAATATCTTGTATGCTTGCCGTCGCAGGCATGATATTCTGATGCTGTGTCAAGCCCTGCTATATCAAGAAGAATTACAGGTAGATCTACACTTCCCTGATTCTTCACACATACCGAGGCCAAGGTCAGGCAAATATTGTGACAGTGTAGGACACTTCAGAGCAATTTCAGGGGCTTTCAGGAGCTCTATGTAATTTACATATTTTGCATAGATCACAGCAAAAAAAAAAATGCAAATTAATATTACATTCATTTGGAAAGCTTACTCTTTTACACTGCTGAAGTCAAAGCTTTGAGAGGAGGGCACCAGAGCCCAGCAGGAGTCAGCAGGAAGAGTGAGGAGAGCTAGGGTGAGCCAAGTGCTGTGGCCATTCTGTAGGCAGGGCAAGGAAATCAGATTCGACGGCAGAGCCGCCCAGCCTGCCTAGAGCTGGCATCACGGAGGCTCCTGGTGCTGGACTCCTCGCACACTCCAAGGTGCAGAAGGAGGATAATAAGGCCTGTAAATCCAAACCTTATTGACCTAAGGAAAAGAGTGGAAGCAGTTTTGCAAAGGCTGAGTGCTAACTTACAAAAAGAAAAGGATGATCTGCAATAAACCTCTCACAGAGGAAGATGCCACAGAACTCCAGGTAATGGAGACACTGCCCATCTCTTTTGTTGCAAGTTGTACAGTCTCTGTTTGCTAAGGCTGGGCACAGACACAGTAGGTATTTATGTTAATTATGCATCTGACTTTCCTCCTGAAGGTCTGGTTCAGTTATGAACAATGACTGTGCATATTCCTTTTCTTAATCAGAATTGCAGCTGTGTCAACAATTCTAACAATGTTCAGTGTGCCTTTTCCAAGTTCTAGGTGAGCTGCTGTGAGACACAGCAGTTTCTGTTCCATTGCTCGTTCCGGTGCTTTTTCTTTAGGGTCTCTGCAGAATCAGTAGCTTTGGGGATCTGATGCTGCAATTTCTACTTGTCTATACACCTGTTATGAAGAATCTGTTGTAATTTGCTTTCTGTTTTTCTCAAAACCTTGACTTCAGGATTCTGTGCTTCAGAGAAATTCCGCTTCAGAATAACCTTTCTGATAGCTGCAGTCTTTTAAAGTCCAGGAAATGCCTTGGTAGAAATGAACTGTAGCTCCACTTTTTAAAGGATTCTGAATCCCTCTTATAACATACATTTTTGTGTCTTTATCTGTTTTTCTTGCTACGCAATGCAATTTGTTCTAGTGCCTGCTGTGGTTTTGCTAAATGGAGAGTCTGCTTTCACCTCCTAAATACAGTTTCAATGGTGATACGATGTGCTGCACTGTAAACGTGATGTCCTTATGTTTAGGCCACTTTAGGTTAAGTCAGCCCAACCCCTGCAAGCTTCTGAATAATCATTTGACTATCTTAATTTAACAGCTTTGTTCATCAAACTGCTCAATCACTGGTATGTTAACTAAGTGAAACAGTGAAATAGATCGTATCCCACAAAATAAATATAAATGATTTACAGGAGGTTCTGTTTCATTTGTTCGTATGACTGTAAACCCTCACCAGGCAAAATTTTCTGAAATTTCATAACTTGTAAATGCAGATTTAATACACATTATGATATATTACCCTGTGCCTCCTAACTGCATTAGAAATGTACACTGACATTTTCATGATATATCCTTCTTGGAATCCAGTCTGAGAAGTGTGAATAATAATGAAAAGTCAGGGTTTTAGCAAGTATGTGTAAGTATATGCCTATTTTATATCACAGCTCAAGAATCTCCCTTTGTCTTCAGCATTAAACCTACTGGCAAATGCTTAGCATATTTATTGGCTTAGCAATTGCAACAAAGGTAATTGGTTTCATTTTCAATTTTGGTTTTCAAGTCAAATTCATATGATTTTTCAGTAGGTACTATTTTTTGCCCAAAGTTATTTCTGTTGGGGATTTTAGTAGCCTTTTTTCTATGTCTTGGTTTCTTATGCAAAAACTCACAGCCACAGTCCAATATTCACTTGGGTATCGGTATTTCATAAGTAATTGTCAAGTGTTTGTTCAGGTAGAGAACGATTCCAGTCCTGCTTTCAGCTTCTGAAGATTCAGGCTCATTATAGATGCCCTTTTCATATCTGTGTGCTCTTACCTTCTTCATTCAGAGCATCAATACCTTTGTCAGATTCTCTTTTGTACTGCCTAGTTCAGATTGCAAAATGTGGCAAAACAGTCAAGTTTGTAGCATTTAAATGCAACTGTTGGATGTTGTTTGGATCTGTGCATGCATGTACAGGTATCACACTTTCTATTCTTGTTATTCTGTGAAGTTTCTCATTTTATTTTGTTTTTCCATTTTCCAATTTTGCCTTGTGATAATCAGATATTTGGCGTAACCACATCTTGCTTGCTTCTCACATCTTTTTGACACTTCCTTACTGCTTTTCGTAATACAGGTTTCTATCTTCTGACTGTCTCTCCAGTAGCTTTACATCTTTGATTCCATCAGTATTTGTTCTTTTCTAGTGGAATCAGTCAGAATGCCATAATTACAAGGCTGACTTGCTAAGTGACTGTCAGTCAAACTTTCTTCAGAGCTAGAGGACTGAAATAAATTTTGTTCTTTGGAAGCTTCATATGATGACAACATCCTTCAAAAGTTTCACTTTTCTCCAGCAAAACAAAACAAACAAAACAAAAACTACCGGTTCAAGTCCAGCTACCTGTGTGTAAATTAAAAGCTTGCTTGAGTGTTTTTTGTGACCACAGCGTTGCATGAGAATTTTAGCTGCTTCTCACTTTCAATAATATGCTTTTCTCTGACTTCATTTCTTTGAAAACTTACTCTTTTTCAGCAGCTCACTTGGATATGATGCAGCAATGAGTAGGACTGGAAGTAAGATAGTCTTTGATCATGTGGTCCAGATTTTCATTAGCTCTTTCCTACTGATGGAGGCTATTTTCTCCTGTTCAGCTTATTATGTACTTCATGAAGAGGCAGTAGGGTTCTTACTAGTTTTGCTTTCAGTTTGCTATTATGAAATTAGAAATACTGTTTCCATATTTTTCAAAAGTACTGGGGAGTGGAATAAAATTGACTTTCTGACAGTGCAGACATTAAAGATTGCTCCTCTAAGTAGACTTTGGTGTTTTTTTTTTTTTTTGGTATGTGGTGGTGGTTGTTTTTTGGGAGTTTTGTTTTATTTTGTTTCATTTTTCTGCTGGTCCATGCTGAGCAGTGCTTAGCATAAAAAACATATTCAAAAAAAAAAGTCTGGAATTTGCTAGGAGGATCTAGAGAAGACCAAAACAATACTCTGTATTCAGATGGCTGTAATGTTGGAATGGATGGATTGATCCAGCTGCAACCAGCTGGTACAGTTATATATACTTTGCTGAAAATGCTCCTTATTCGTATTCAGAAAGGGTAAAGTCTGTGAAGGTGGTAATCCACCATCTGCAATGCTAGCACTGCTAAGGGGAATTTTGTTGTCTTTCATCAATTTCCTCAGCTCACTCCTCAAGATCCTGCAGGGGATAAGGAACAGTCTTCCTGGGAGATTCCCAGCAGGCAAAGTCTGATGTAATTTTCACTGCATCTGCTGCCCAGAGGTGCCACAGTGAGGACCCTGAACAGGTTGTACTGGGCTTGTTCTTTTAATGTGCCCATTGTAGGCACAGATGGACAGCATATGGGGTTGATGGACCTTTTGGTATGATGCAGTATAGTTGTTTTTATTTTATTTTGTAAGCATACCAGGGAGACGAGGAATCCGTGCCTTTCTTAAAGTTAAAATTTAATTTGCCGGTCTTTGCATGTAAAGGATAAGCTCGGTGCAGACTCCAAGAACGTCACCCTTAGTAAAAGTGTGGTGTGTGTTCCTGCCCTCTGTTGCACCCAACCGCACGGTACTGTCATCTGCACTAACAGGTGATCTCATACTTCAGAGAACTGATCCTAGTGAATGGCCAACTTCACATTTTAGCAGTTTAAGGTGAAGAAGGTCATTTGCATGACAAGGGCTCATTCATGTCGGTTGTGGGTACTCAGATAAATCCACAGGCACCTAGTCGTGCTTTGTACTTGCTACAGTGTAGCAGTGTACAATTCTGCGATATATTTTCTCATTTCTGTTACCTACTGTGTTGTTGGTCCTTGATGGAGAAGACTGCATAGATGGTTCTCCCCTTCTGCTTCTATGACACTGTGTAATATCTAAAGTAGTATAGTGCCTGGCTAAATGTGAAACCTTAAGGCTATCTAGCAAAAACTTAAGCAGAAAGAGGAAGATATTCAGCTATTCCAGAAAAGAAGTAAAATGGTTCAAGATATTAACAACCTATTCTGCAAAAACACAGTAAATAATAAACTAAGTTGAGCCAATTAGGTAAACAGCAGATTTTATCTTAAAACAACAATCAAAGACTCTAACATTCATCTTCTTATTTCCTCATCTATTCCTCTTCTGATTGCTGTAGCATTTCCTTTGTCACAAAGCATGGGCAGAAGACGGGACTTCCTGCTGAGGACATAGCTCTAAAACAGCAGCCCGCTCTCGTAGATGCCAGTACCGTTCACAGCTGGGCAGATACTGAAACACTGACAGGTGTAACAAGAGCCGATCTAAAAAACTTCATAGCAATTCATTTATCGATTCAGTCTTTTTTACTGCAACATATATTTTATCTTGGAGTATTCAACTTATTTCTCGTAGTTATATGGTTAGGTATTTAAACATTTTGAATCATGCATTGTTTCTGTGATAATGCTTGAGTGGAGTGCTATGAGTGTTTAAAAATGATCTGAATGTATCATAGTATCAGCTTCTCTTAAGACCTTTTGGAAGAACTGCTTGAAAAGGTAGAACTTAGGGAAAATCTAGGGCCTAGCAGAAGTTTTGTCATTACAGCAGCTTGCTTGGGGTGAGGCACAGTTGCCACTCCAGGATGTCTGGTACGTATGGACTCTGCTCCTCCACGGGCAGCACAACCTGCCCTCCTCGCAGCTGCAAAGGGGAGTAACAGGCTGGAGCGGAGTGAAGACACCGCGGCCAAACTCTGTTGCACTCCCTGTGCTGGGCCGCTGGTAAGCTGCACAGTAGCTGCCCAACGGGAGACATATGGTAACATGTCCAGTGCTGAGCCAGCAAGGGTGGCAAATCACTCCTTTTGGATGAAGTTTGCTTGAACTTGGCTCATTATAAGCTCATTGTAATGCCAACACACTCCTCCATCCCAAAAGTTACCTGCCTCTGAGGTACAACCACTCCTCACTGAACAGGCGCTCGAGATTTTCCACTGACTGGACCTTTAAATGAAAGTGAGAAACTTTTTCACCAGTCAATAACAATAATGACTGTAGTCACTCAAGCTCCACCTAAATGTAAGGAAAAAGGATAAAAGGTGAGCTAAGGAGGAAAGAAGTGAGAGGGAAGATTCCAACATAAATTTTGGATGAGTCGACAGGCTGATTTCCGTTTCTTCCCCGCTAGTCAGCATTCTGCCTGAGGAGACTCAGAAGCTGGAGGGAAGGCTCCATCGTAACTTCTGGAATCGGTCGACTGGCTGAACCTGCTTTCCTGCCCTCTGGTCAGAATACCACCTGAGGAGACTCGAGACTGAGATTCCCATCCCATCTGCTAGGGTAAGTGATGATTGCACATTTGTTCATCTAAGCTAGCTAAAAATTCCACGCTCTAGTAGAGGATTTCCTGTACGGATATCCAAAACCTGTTTTGTAAATGTTGCATTTGAATAAATCATGCTATTCGTGAACTCGACTACTTGTTTGGAAGGTGATCAGACCCACAGTTGACAGACTGTTCGTGAATCTGATACTGCTAGAGAGTCGGGTCTATAGGTCATCGTACTATTCGTGAATTCGATTCACTCCTTGGCAGGCGATCGGAGTTGTGGTCGGCAGACTGTTCGTGAATCCAATACTGCCAGCATTGGGTGCGTAGCTAACACAGTATTTAATATCTCCTGTCACTCCTCCCACCCTGGCTTTCAAACTACAACAAATCTAGATGTGTTGTGCTTGTATCTAGATGAAGTCACTCTTGCCTGGATTTGCAAAGCAATTTATTTTTGCAACTGCCTGTTTTTAAACAGCTATATTTTTTTTCCCTCTATTTAGGAAAGAGAATCCACTTTTGGATTCTCTTTTTGAAAGAATCCCAAGCGAAATTTATTGTGATGTAAGAAGATAATGAAGTTCACCCACCAGGATGTACCAGTAGGATACAGTGAGTAAGACCCTCACAGCAACATAAGGGCACTGAGGTAATTTGCGCAAACTGCCTCCTTTCTGTATGCCCCTTAGTTCATGGTCTACATCACAAAACCCGTTTTTTTTTCTTTTCTCTATAGGGTTTTATCTTTTTCAGAAACATCATGGCCAAGGTATGTCAGATATGGGCTCTTCAGGACATCTTTTGATTAGAGAAAATTGCATTGACTACTAATGTATATTCTTTGGGTTGATGTAGCTGAGTTTTTCTTTGTAGTCACAGAACCAATTTCCTCTTATTTGCTGCAGGCTAAGAGTGAACACAAGTAAAACAGTAGTGAATTAACAGATTTATTCAGTCTTGTTCAGTCATAGGAATGTGATTGCATGCCTGATGGATGTCCCAGCTCAGCCAAGAGCATAATGCCTCTTGGCATGTACAGTAGCAAAACCTGAGGGGCCTCAACTGTGCCTTAGAGCAAATCTGCACAGGTTTCCAAGCATTTTTTTCTAATGAATCATCCTTGTGAGAAAATTCTTCAGATCTACATAAAATCAAACATACATGTTTAAGCATTGTACTTAGCCTGTCTACTACAGATGCCCTCAAGAACATGAGTGTTTGACTTAGTAGGATCATTCTGAGTCTCATAAAATCAGTGACCACCTGAGAGCCTCTCAGGCTTTAGATGCAGGTGCTAAAAATGAAGTGGCAATTGTAGGCTTCCTATCTGGTACTGGATATACAGCTACATTGTATGACTGTCTACAAAGCTGGTCATGTAGTTTTGCTGGGGCTAACCAGTTAAATCTTCTGCCAGGATACACAAATAAGATATTTGTGTTAAAAAAGATTAGAAAACACAGCTACCGCAATAAGCCCAACAGGAAATACAAAAAACTGCTACTTCTAGAGCATCCTGTGTGAGATGTTTGCCGACAGCAGGAAAAGCTGGAGTCACGCTGTAGGATAGCTGTTATTGGGTAGATGTAGTATGAAGCGCTAATTGCAGATTGACTGCTATGCATGTTCAGCTGTTTTCTTTCCCTCAGAGGAATAAATAACTAAATCAGGATTTAAGGAAACACGTAAATTTCAAAAAGTAATATCTGTAAAAAAAATAACCATAAACTTTTTCATTACCAAGGTCTCTTTGATTTTCTATATGACTTAATAGGAATGCCAAAATCACTAAAGCAAAATGTTAGCTTGATTACTTGTTCAGAATAACGCAATGACATTTTGCCTTAGTGAAAGGCTTATTGTGAAGACTGTTTGCTTTCAGAAAGATGTTTCTGAAACATTCTGTAGTCAGAGCCTATTCTGTAATCATGTAAAAGAACACATAATGCCATCTCAGCTAAAGCATTATTAAATTGTTAGTACATAAAAGTAAAAAAGAAAAACTTATGTAAAGGAGTTTTATAAAAAAAAATGAATAAAAAAAAATTAAAGGAGAACCAGGATGATATAATACAAAACAGAAAAAAAAGCAAGTATATCATAACTTGTTGGAAACAGCATCATGTAGCCTGAAAGCATCTCTTCCTGTGCATGAACATCTCTGGAAAGTCAGGAAACGTTTTCTTCTTCCTGTGAGTGATAAGGCAAATGTTATATGCAAAAAGTTTGATTCCTTTCTATATGCTAATGTAGTACCATTGTATACAAAGCAGATAAATGTATCTTTGTATTGCTTCTTATGGGCATAGAGTAGAACTTGTGGTTTAATCTATGTCAAACTTACAAGTTGCCTAACTTTCTTGTTTAAAATATATTTAAGTGTAACTTCAGGAAAGCCATTCACAGCACCTCCCTTCCTTTATCACTTTTCTGGGAAAATGCCTAAAATTCAGAATTCTCTCCATCTTAGGATGCACGATTCTTGAAGTGCCTGTGAATAAGTGTTCAGCACACCTTAGAGTTTGACCAGCTAGACACTTGGATCACAACTAATATCCATAGCAGGACAGAGCCATTGTCAAAATGCTCAGAGAGATTCAGTCGTCAAGGGTTCTCAGAATGGGCACGTCAGCATGCAAGCACAGGTGGAGATGCCACTAGTTAAAGCATGCGTGAAAGGCAATAAGTTACTCTTAAAAAGCAGCTTAAAAGCTAGAGCATACCACTGGGAAGCATAACTTAGATTTTAGGCCTCCTCTGCTTGAGTATGCTCTGTTTGCTCTGAAGAATGTTGTAATCACTGAGCTGCTGTGAGATATTCTTCACTTCCACTGTTGAACCTGTGCCATCTAGAAGTAAGAACCAGATTCTTAAAGCACGGGAAGTGTCACAAGGCTGCAAAGACCATCAGCTGCATTGCTGTATAGGACCTTCCCCTGCTGCATACAGAAGTGCATGAAAGTACAGAAAGTGTAACTTGTGCAGAAGACCTGTGCCTCTCCTAAGCAGCTGGTACATCGGTACATCCCACCATCCCCCCTTCTCTGCATAAACTGTTCCCAGAAATGACACAGTTCTATTCATTTAACCTGAAATGCTCAAAGGTTGATCAAGAAATTATAGCACAATTCAATTAATTCAATGGACAGTACTATAAATCTTATCTTAAAGTGCTAATCCTATCTAATTTGCTATTCTAAAAGGATGATACTCATACTATCAATAGCAAAACCATTGAACTATTAGCATAGCACTTACTTACTTAATGCTCGCTATACCTTAAATGATCATCTACTGTATGCATCAGGGCAACTTGATTAAGTCCAGTGTTAAAAGGCTAAATAATGCTAAAAGATTTTAACTAGTGAATGGCAGTGAAGATTCTATTTCAGTTTAGGCTTAAATATATCAGTATCGGACTGCTCACATTTAAGCTCTGATCTTATGAACACTTGCACTTAATTATGGAGTTTATATTTAAATGCATATTAAAATGTGATTTTTTTTTCTTTTTAGGAAAGGTACTTTGGGTGTGATTTGTTACTGCATTAACCTAGTGGAGACTGATGGTAGCTGCTTTCAAACATATCTTTATTACATATGTAAGTTTTGACCTTTCTAAAATGTTAGTAAATGTGATAGCTACTGTTCACTCTGGTAACAGACTAGAAGCAAATGAAGCTAGGAGGTAACACCAGAAGTGTCTGCCAAGACTTCAGGTCTATTTTCAGACTTTCTACTTAAAGTGCCTAGCTTAAGATTTTTTACCCTCTAATAATAAAAATATGGCTTGGCAGAATAATTATTAACTGACAACTTAATCTGTTTAAGCAATCAATGGTGAAGAAGGTGGATGTATCCAAAGAGTAGCCTATAAGGTTTGAAGAGAGCACTCCTCTGCAGTTACTACAAACAGCATATGGATCCTCTCTATGTCTTGGTGCTTTGCAGGGAGCAGAGAAGCCTCAATAATAAGGAACAGTACAGATACCACAGGTGTGCCTGAAGCACCACTAAACACTTTTATCTGGATTTCAGAAGACAGATTCAATTTGTGAGAGTGATAAATATAGTTTACCCCAGCATCCTCCTGGGTAGAGAAGTTCTCACAGAAGACCTGCATAGTACGTGCTCCTCAACTTGAAGGTCTATGGACACACACAGCAATTTTCTAGAATTTCTCAGTAACTGAGGTTGGAGTGCTTACAGAGGCTGGACCAGCATGAAGAGATGTGGAAAGACATACAGGATTAGTGACAGTCTGGCAGTTTTTACAAATGTGCAGGTCCTGATTCTGTTCCCAATGCTGTGTGCATATGCACAAAGCTACTGAGGCTTCAGCATTAAATGTCAATAACAGTGACCACACCAGCTCACATGTATATCTTTGTATATGTGTGTGAATGCCTGCCAGGAGAGGGGAAGGGGAAAGATGGCATTATGAAGTTGATATGAAGTTAAACTCCATGCTGTGAATCATATAGCCCTGAATATCTCCTTAACTACAGCACCATCAGCCTCAGCATACTCAGCTTCATTTTCTTCAGACTATTTTTTCACACAAGGGGCTGCTATTACAGTATTAGATGGCTTGTATGGCATCCATCGTAACAAGTAGGTCCGTTCTCATTTCTTTAAAGGTTGTTGTATGAAAAGGTTTGTTAGATCACCAGACATGATCTTTACTCATTATTATTTCTAGCTGCTTTTTATTGGAAATAGTATTGGAATTCAAATAATTGACTCATCTATAAAGTTAGAATGCTTCCTTTTTAGAATTACTAAGATGTATGTTTCAAATCTAAGTGTTTCATGAATTTTCTTTAGTAATAAAGCCTAAATTATACAGAAGAATACTGTCATAACACCTCTCTCCGTTCAGGTCGTTCTCCTGAATAATATTATTTTCACAAAGTTTCTTGTAATAGCAAGAAAATATGAAATCTGTCATCATTGGAACAGACTATATTTATTACCTTACCTGTAAAAGTTACTTCCGTTTTTTACTCTAAATTATTGGAGTAGCCTACCAGAAGGCTACAACTCGAATGTCCATGGCTCATGCTCAGATGATGTATTTCAAGGATTATTTCATGTTGTTAGTTAATTTTCTGTTAACAGATTGGCAGCTGGTTTGGATGATTAATTAAGGAATGTAAAATCTTTCCCAATTTTCAAGGAGTCTGGAGAAAGAGAAAAGTTTTAAGAGGGCAGATAAATCGTATATATGTATAGGACTGATGGTTAAAGCTAAGCTTTAAGCTTACCAGTTAGCCAGCATTACATGGCAGGAAAATGCCTCTGTCACAGTGACAGAGGACCCTCCACAGCAGTGCTGATCCGAGTCCCTTGACAGCGTGTAGATAGTTTTATAACAGACTCTCTGCTAGCCTGCGAGGAGATGATGTGCTCCTCTCCGAGCAGTCTGTGCCCTGTTCATGCCAGACGTGTTGGCTGGGTTGGCTCATTAGCGAGGCAGCCCTCCTGGTACATTCCTCTGTTTTACAGATACGGCCACTTTATTTGCTCATGCGGTACATTTGCAGAAATAGTTTCTCTGCTGATTCGTTCTGCATATGGACAGTGGTGGAGCAGGAGGCAGAAGCTTGGATTGTAAAGCAAGGAAAGGATCCACAGTTCCGACAATTAGCAGTAATTGTGACAGCTATATCACATTTATGTCACACTGGTATCAAAGAGTAGTTCTTGGGCTCTTGAGTATATTTAAGGGTAGATTTAAGGAAGCAACAAGTTATTTCTCTACCTTGTCCCTTCTGAGCACTATGACAGTATATAGAGGATGTAGAAGACTATGCTGGATAGGAAGAAGATTTCACCAGAGAACTGCCCATGGAAAATGACAAAAAAACACATGGGCACAATTCTTAGGTATCCTGGGTTACTGTGGATTCTTGCAGAAGAAGTTGGAAACCAGAAATAGATTATTTTTTCCCCTTGATCCTAAGCTTGATGTTCTGAATTGTATGTATTATAAAGGACCCTTAGGAGCTACTTCAGCACTTTGCAAATGTCATTGGACAAAATAGGGTGGGATTTACTGGATAAGCTATAGGAATGCTTAGAGGAACCAGGTACTCAGATACAAACTTTATATGGGGAATAGTAGTGTTTGTTTAGCTGATAATATAATGTATTTATTTTGTAGCTAGCCAGAGTCTTATGTTACCAATGCAATGAATAAATATATTATTGAGCCCTGTTGCCTTTTATTTTTCTATTAATGGCATCTAACAGTTTGTATAAATTGTAAATTTGTAATGAAAGTTAAAATCTTTGGTAACTATAATTAGTCATTTACATATAATATATTGTTTAACATGAATGACTGATTAACTTGTTAAACATATTTGGTTTACAATTATTTTATAAACGCTGAATTCTGTTAAATGTTCTTCTAATAGCATTCTCAAATAATGATATAGTCAGCATGATTGCTTGTGAAGATGCAGTTGAACACTGAAATATTTACTTTATATATTTAGAGAAATCTCATTATGTTTGCATATTTTATAACCCTGGAAATATAAGTAATGGTTATTTATATCTGAATTATTCAATTGTTTAATCCATGTTTGATGCTCTGAAGAATTACTCTGTCTAATCCATTCCCTCACTTTCAATGTTTGCATTTATTTTTCTTCACTTATTGGTTCTCCCTTTACAACTTATTAGAAATGGAGCTTTAAACATAGGCCTTTCATGTGTATTGAAAACCAGAGGGGAAAAATTGCAACTGTTATTTATGAGGATTGCTAATATTTTCCCTTCTTCTTCATGATTTGCATAATTATTTGCACCCTTTTCCTAAAATATGATTGTTCTTTGATGTTGTTCTGTCCCCTTTCTGTTTGTTGAGGGCTGGAGAAAATTTAGGAGGTGAAAATTTAAAGGCATATTTCTTTAGCAATATATGTTTCTTATTGGTATGTATCAAGTGAATATAAAGATCCTACTGGACAAATTTACCTCAACCACAACCATGTCCAAAGATCACAGTTAAAAATCCTTAGATGACACAATGTCACTATGCTTTTTCCACATGCAAATTCTATCTTCATTTTAGAATTAGTAACGGGGAGTGCAATAGTAATGTATTGTCTAAAGATAGAATTAAACAGCTTCATATGAAAACATGAAATAAAACACTAACCAACTTTGGGAAAAGGAAAAACATTATATTTCAACAGCGTTTTGTTCTTGACAGCATCTAAAGTATTAAAACTGTAAGACTGTGAACACAGAAAGTCTGTAATAGAAGATAAACTCAAGAAAGAACTGAACATGTAGTGTAAAGAAAACTGCGCAGGGTAGAGAGCAGTGTTTCACCTATGATACAGTAAGCCAAGAATTCGTCAATATAATTTTCTTTTGCTATATAATTTTCTTTTTCTCTCTGTACAGTCCTTCAAATCTGCACAGTTTAGTTTCCTGTTGAGACTAATTTAAAAGTCACTTTTAGGACAAACATCGCTTCCTTTTTCTTGGTGAATAGTAAGTCTCCTCATTAAGCTCTTTAAAGAATATTTTTTGAGAATTAATGCACAGTAAGTGAACAAAGATTGATTCAAGCTACGTTTACCTTTGGCAGCTTATTAACCAGAATGGTGGCCTGTGCTCTTTCAAGTTGAAAGAGAAATGCAATCATTGTGGCAAGAAAGCTGAGGAAAACAGATACTTAAACTTATAGTTGATCCATGTCTATTATTGATGGAAGAGTTATTACCAGCAATGAAATAGATGAGCCCTGCAGCTTAAAAAGAAATCTGAAGGACTATTATGGATATGACAGGGAATCAAGGTAAGGAATATGAGATATGTGAATAAGCTGCTATTTAAGGGACACAAAGCTCTACATCTTTGACTCAAAAATGTAGAAGGTTCACAGCAATGCAAAAGTGTCGATCCATTTAAAAACTATTGATTTTGCACTGATGATCTATTGAGCTTGCACTGGAGAAGGACTTTACACCTGTTTTTGTAAAATGATTAGTAAAAACATGCAGTTAAAGTTGCTCCTGAAGAATGTCTTATTCCTATCATTCTTAATTAGTAGAATTTAAGTTTGCACCTGATATCTTAATGAATGCTAGAGTATCCTCCTGATTACAGCTAGCAACCTAAAGACTTTTCTGTATCTCCTGCATTGCCAGCTCTCCTCAAGTTAGATGGTCTCAGTGCTTCAGTTATACACTCATCTCAACCTAGCCTTGTTGTTGTCTATTGAAATGTAATCACATTTACTTCATCCAAACTAAGGTAAAATTTGAACAGAAATGTTTTCTTAGAATATTCAAGACAGATAAATAGTTAAAAACATTTTTAAGAGAAATAGAGATGTGAGAAAAGCTTAAATGGCTTAAAATAAGATCAAATTAAAAGACTTTCCTGTCTTCTTTTTTTTTTTTCTTTTTTTTTTTTTCCTGCCTTCCTTCTCCCTGCAGCTGATTTTCTTTCTTCTTCTTAAAAATATCTATCTGGGTTTCTTCTCTGAGTGTATCTTAAATTTCAGGCTGTACCTACCAGAGAGCACTAACCTTTCTAGCCATCACCACAGAATACTTGCAGGGGGCACCTCTTCTTGGTATACCTGTTAGCCTTTACAGACCACTGCTCCTTTGAAAATTCCCACAGACTTCCCACAGATTAATTCTTTCAACTTGAATTTCATGCAGGGGACAGTATTACTGTCCTTAAATAGCATAAGCAGCACTTCTGTGTTAGAACAGGGGTTTGATGCAGGTGCCCAGAAATTGGCCCTGGGTATTGCTTAAGATGTTCCAGGGTGTCTGATCCAGTCTTGAGGTGGTGCTCTTGAAGGACACAGATTTCCCATTTGCACCTGTGTCATTTCTGACAGCTCCCTGAGATGTCTTGGATATATCAGACCATTGAATTTAGCACTTCAGAGTAACGGTTTCAATTATTATGACTGAAACTATATATGATGGTGATTGAACACTTCAGGGGACAGCAGGTTTTGAATGACTGATTCCCAAGTTATTTTTCCTAAGCATATTATAATAACGCTGCACATAAATTCAACAGAAATGAGTGAAAGAGTTTAGAAAAGCAGACTTTAACACTTAAGGAGAAAAAAAAAGTTCTCTGTTAAATGGAAATCATGGCAGAAGCAGTTAGACAAATGAAAAAAAATCTTCAAGAATTTGCTATTTTCTTATTTAAATACCTGTGTAGCTTCTTACACATGTTCATCATTGTTTTAGAGGGTTTTAGTGAATTTTTAACAGCATGGTCCAGCTCCTTCTGTGTTTATTCTCTGTGAACATCTGAATAACTGAGTTTAACTGAAATAGATTTTATGGAAAACAAATTGCATAGACACATGTTAGAAATATTAATTATAACTGAATATTTAATGTCTATTGTCATTTGTACTGGAAATGATTGCATAATCTGTGCAAAAATACAGAACATCATCTGTTTTTGCTGGCCAGTCCCAGCTGCATTGTACTTTCATTTAGAAAGATGATTATTTATTCTGGTTGCTCGGTCTGCCTGGTGCCAAAAATGTCCCTACATCCTACTAATCTAAAAGAGCAGGAAATTCAAGAAAACTTTTATTTATCTAGAAATATTTCACAGACAAAATCAGAAGATATGTTCATCTATTTGAATGTTTCCATTGGGAGTTCTTCGATATGAGAAGAACTCCATCGATACTTGAGTAAGGACTCGCATTTTAGCATGGTCTTTCTGGTTGAAGTCAACATGTTTTGCTGAAAGACTGGTTCAAATAAGATCATAAATACTAAGCTACTTCTATCTGTAGGTTTCCCGCTATGGACATGTTGACACTGGAATTCAAATACATTCCTTGAATGATTTGCAGTGCTCATGAGAAGTTCTAACTATCTTAAAATCAGCTGTTTGATCACGTGTAAGGTTTTACCCTGGCTCATGTGCAAGTTTTGCTGATTGTCTTTTACATTTTAAACTAATAGATCTACTTTTCTATTGGTAACTCAGCTAACTCACTGTTTGGAGGCCAGGTCTTGTTGGCATATGTGCTGCAATAACAATTAGCTGATATGTGGTATGTGCGTAATTGATCTTCCTTTCTCATCTCTCCCACATCCCTAAAGCAGAACCAGTCAAAAGATAGCAAAATTGCTACAAAATGGCACAAGACTAGATTAGAAATATTCATATTTCTTTATTCTACTTTGTGTTTTGGGATAATAGGAGATTTAAAATTTTCAGATTTTTCTTCTGGTGCACTGTAATGTGTGTTCCATTTGAATGGAAGTCTTTGGTGAAAGAAAAGGTCCTTTATTTTTATGCACTCTTATCATATAATAAGGACAGAAAACAGGAAACCGAAATGGAAAAAAAAATAAAGTTAATACTTTCTACCTGATTTATCCTAGAAATGTACATTCAGCACATACACTTACAACAGTGTATAAAAGCAAAAGGGCCAGATGTCTGTCTAGTGCCAATCAAAGTAGATGCTTTCAAGTCAATGAAGATGTATCAGACTGACCTAACTAAAGGTCTGGCCATTGTAAGTACCCAGACCCTTTGTGGGAACAGTAACAGAATAAGAATAGGAAAACAGAATAAAACTTATTAGCTTTAAACTTAGATTTTGTAAAGTTTGGGTCTCATTAGGTTTCTGTTGAGGTTGCATAAATTCCCAAGGTAAAAGCTGAGCATATGAAAGATTTTCCTAAGCTCCTTTTCCAATGTTTTTCATTTGATCTTAATGAAACCCTAAGGTAAAAATGTAGTAGGTTATGATAAGAAAAGATCTTGGTGTTCACCTTACACGAGTTTTGGACTGATGTAGCTCTGTTGTTGTCATTCTGTTCTGAATGTTTTATTGACTTCTTGATCAGTCTGCTGTTGCCTAAGGTTTTTCTTTGATACATGGAGACAACAGGGACTGAAAATGCTTCTTCATATAAAAGAGAGGTAAAATGGAAAAACCTTACAGTCAGAGGAAAGAGGAGTGCTTTAGTTAATCTCCCTTTGACACTGTATACCTGTAGATAGATGAAAAGATAGCCAAAGACAGTCTGAGACTGAAAAACAGACAGATTCCTTACTGGTATACTACTGTTCTCCATGCTTATTTTTCTTTGGGAATTTAGCCCAGTATTTGACGGCTCTTTTAAAAAAGTTTTTCCTTAATTATAGTTTCCTCGTTACTCAGTATTTCCCTCTCTGTCCTCAGGGACTAGGAAAAAAACAAGATAAATCTTTTTTTTTTTTGCAGCTTTTTACATATTTTAAAATTATTATCAAGTCTTCTAAAAGGTACTTTTTTTTTTTTTTTTGGATACCTAATAAATCCTTTGTTCAGTGTTTTCTAAGGGTTAGACATTTTTATTTCCAGTTGCTCTTGTTCCTCTCATCTGTCCTACCTAAGCTACATTTATCTTGAGCTGGAGTGCCCAGAATTGGAGAGCATGTTCCAGGCAAGGCCAGACAGGTACTGAACAGAGAGAAAGATTACTTAGCGACAACATTTTGCTCTTTATGGTTTAGTGTAATTGCACCACTTTGGGCGACTCTTTGACATTGCCGACTTCGAGATTTAAGAGACAGCTGTTGATTTCGGCAGTCCTGAAGGACCTGTATTGCTGCTGCGCTCCACTAGAGTGCATTTCCATGTCATAACCACACTTAATTAATTTATTTAAGGATAGATCGTGAAAGGATTTAAAATTAGGTAAAACACAACTATATATTTGACGGGACTAAAGAGAAGGAACTCTCTTCTTCTCTTATTCTACTTGATATGAGTAAAAATGATGTACTGAAGTGAAAAAGAAGAAACGAGGCTTCTGATGCTGATATCTGTATTGTACTCATGTTACTTTGTTAGATGAGAAAAGAGTAAGAAAATTATATTCATGTATAGAAGAGGGTTGCTCCAATATCGTATGCCTCTCCTGCTGATTCATCTCCGATCCTTGTCACTCTGCTATGCCGAAGATGGAAAATATAGCTAGATTGCCTCAGAATCATCAGGGAAATTATTTTACAAAGTAAAAAACAGATTTATGTGGCATTCTGTAGATTTGGATGTCACATTGGAAAAAAGATTCCACACAAGATACTAGTATGAATTTTGGATGTTGGAAAACAAATAAAGATACAGAGCAGCAATATAAACAAACCCTAAGGGACATTATATTCAAGTCTCATAAAAATTCAGCAGTTGGACACCTAATCTTCCTCGACCTCTCAAGATTTCTTTGGAAGAGGTTCAGGCTCTCTAAAAAAAAGTTTATTTTTGGAATACATCTCTGTAGCTATAATTGTAAGTTATATTTATTTATTTATTTATTTATTTTTTGCTCGTATACATATTTATTCACTCGTATTTATTCATTTTTAACAGGTTGGGGTGAAATTTCTGACCTCAGGAAGTGACCAAGCAATTCTTCATGATAATTTTTATGGCATATTAAAAGATGATTTAGAGAGATTAAAAATCAAACAATATTTGCAGAAAAATCATAAGAACTGCTTTGCTCTTCTACTCCACAGACCCCGGTGTGTCAAAACTATTCCATATTTCTCTGTATTGCCATTCTATCTACCATTCAAAATATCTACCCATCTGCCCATTCGAAAATAGTAGCGAAACAACTTCCAGGGATCACTTGCATGAAATATGAAGGGGATGAACAGGGAACAGATGGATCCTTTGTACTATGTTTTTCCTTGAATGAGATGGTTGACATATTTCTGTCCTGAAGTTCCAGGTTAGAATTACGGGTATATCCTTTGTGTGCACGGTGAACCTAACAGGTCTGATTTACTGTGCCTTTGGGAGACACCCAGATAGCACATTCACAATAACTCAGAAAGATCCCGGGTACATCAAAGT
Source organism: Crypturellus tataupa (assembly GCA_034781795.1). NCBI lineage: Eukaryota > Metazoa > Chordata > Aves > Tinamiformes > Tinamidae > Crypturellus > Crypturellus tataupa. The sequence goes on along the minus strand of JAWLRI010000924.1, from coordinate 2,186,805 downwards.
TACTTTACTGTAAACTTGACATGCACTTGTAATGCCATCTCTCATCTGCAGTCTCCTAAAATTTAGTAATGAAACCAAAACTGTAGAATATCCATAGATGCTAGATTATGGATCATGGAGATATTCCACCCGCATTTGTGCTAATAAAAAACCCTTTAATCACGAATATTGTCATGAATCAGGAGACTAATTAATGAGAAGCAAGTGAGAAAAATATTAATAAACAATAAATATTCTTACCTATATTTAGCATAGCTAATTGCATATTATACATTAGACATCTGGTTCAGTTCTAATATTCATTAACCTTTTAGCTTTCCTATGTAGTTCACAGAAGCTTGTAAACCATGGAATGAACCAAAGAGAATATATTTAAAATATGGTCTCAGATTACACAAAAAAGAGGAAAGCAGAACAAGTCGTATCTCTGAAAATTGTTACTTTTGAATTGTGTTTGTGTGTTTTGAAATAGCTCTCTTTCTGTTCAGTGGGAACAATGAGTTAGATGAAAGGACTAAATGGAGCAAAAAGATTAACATTTTGTTTTTCCTGCTTTATCATTAAAATACTGAACAGCAAAATTACCCTAAAATCTCTTATACTTTTACCAAAACTAACACTTGCCATTAATATAGTGAAGGTATTTTGATTAATTTTAATGCAGACTTATGCACACCTGATGGCCTGATGCTCCTGATTCTGAGGCATTTCGGATCTGCAAGGTAGAAGCACAGTCTAAACTGTTTTCTCTCTAATTTCTCTTCAATTCTGCTATATTTGGCACTCCTTTGTTTGTTTGTTTTGTCTTTTCCTATGGCATTAATGTTTACTACTTTCATGTCTGTACTCAGTAAAGCTATTCTGGGCCATGCTTAGGCATCCAGGAGAGCTGCCCAAGCACCATAAAGGAAATAAGGATTTCCAAGGGAAAGATTTGCCTTTTGCTTGCACAATGAGCATCTCTAGATGCAGAAAGGAAAAAAAAAAAGAGAGTAAATATGCACAAAATACCCTACTTAGAGCTCCTTTTTAAATTAAGAGCAATTTTTAAGAAATTGCAGCTTCCATTAGGCAGACATACAGCTCTGCTCTGGCAACAGCTTCCTATGGTTATGCTTTTAAAATGATTAGCAATGGACTGACAAGTATTTTTTTTTTTTAGCTGTTTCTGAGCTGCCTCATTTAAGGGAAGAGATGGACAAAATCAGTTCCCACCGCAGCACCCTCCTCCCGGGATGCTCACACTTCAGCTCCGACGTTTGCCATGTCCTGCTTCCCCAAGGAGGTTGCGGGGGAAGCTGGAGGTGACTGGAGTAAGGGGTAAGGGAATTTAAAAAGTATTAACGTGATAAAGCCTAAATGTTTAAAATTTACTAGCCTAAGGACAAGAGTCAGCCTGTGCTCCACTTTGAAAGCAGAAGGGATATGAGCAGGACAGTAATGCGCTCAGTATACAGCAAGTGCTGTATACAGCTATGGCTGGGTACGTCGGCACGTGCATGTTGTCCTGGCTCTGATCTCTGGACTGTTTCTCTCCCAGACTATTTCTCTCTATTTCTGGCTGTTTATGTCCTGCAGTTTGTTTACCACTGGGTAGTTCTTAAATCAGTTTTGAAAATGACACTGGTCTTTCAGCAGGGAGTTGGGTGACCACCTTGATCTGAAGTGCCGTACCTTGGTTAACTCCCACGTGTAAAGGACAGCTGACTTTCTCTGATGTCTAAAGGCACCGTAGTGCCACCACCTCCATTGCCTTTACCGGCTGGTGACACTGTGGGCTGCAGGAAGTCAATTATGAACAGGCATCCAGAAATTCAGGCGATTTCAAGCCACGTCTGGTTTGAAGAATTCTGGCCTAAATTACCAGGATGTGTCATGAAAAGGCATTTGGGGGTAGGAAGCTGTTATCTGACATTTAAAAATCCCAACATGAAAAAAAGGATATAATGCCTGTGGGGAAAAACATAAATGGTAAGCTGAAAGAAGATTAAAAGTGACTAAGTCATAAAGTCTGTAAGCTAGGAAAAAGAGAAAAGATAAAGCAGTAGCTAACTCAATTTGATGCTACAGCTGAAAGTCTGCATTTGTGGAGAAGCCCCTTCTGTTGCCTTTATACGGGCTCTTTATTCCCATCAGGTGATGAGCAGGGTATGAACGGCTCAGGGAGCTTAGGTTATGGGCATAATAAACGTTCAAAACAACATTTGCAGAATACATGCAAATGACAAATGTAAGAGTACATGCCTGAAGAATAATTTATAACCCCGGCATCCATCAGAACAATATAGCAGCAGCAGCTCATTATGCATGGGGGCAATCCCAAATCTGACAGCTTTCTGCTACTGTTTTCAGCAAAAGAAATTTTATCTTGGTATTTCATAATAAATGCTTTCAGTGTTACTCCTGCTGGCAAGCTGTCAGATAGATCATATCATTTCCATGCATTTCTCTTTCCAAAGAAAGAGAAAAACTGCTAAAAATACACTGACGTGGTAGTGTTAGTTTTCGAACAACAACACTCTGAATCTTTTAATGATTATGTCTCTAATATCCTGCGAAGGACACTGCTTCCTGCTGAATATCCTATTCCTGTCAAAGGAAGAGCCTGGCAACACTGAAATATTGAAACTGCTTAGTGGCAATAACAATTGTATCATTTTGTTTTACTGCGTGGTGAGCAGTGACAGGTTTTTTAGAGATGTGAATCCACGCAGAAGCTCTGGAAAGCTGTGCAAAACACCCAGGAGAGCAGCAGCATGCCTATGCAATTCCTGCATGGGCAGCAGTTGTCCTGACTCTCTGTGGTGACTTATAAATTAAAATGAAACTATGCATTTTAGATAGGAGAGATATTTTAGAAAACTGACTGATCAGTACTAAATGACTGTGTTTTAGGTCTGATTATTCCATTTTACAGGCAGTGTATAATCCCAGGCATAGGCATTAGGAAAGGCATTAAGATACTTTGTTCCAGAGGTGCCCAGGCTCAAGGTAGCTTACTACTGCGTAAAACTAAATAAAACACCTAATTTATCCTGAGTTTAAATTGTAAAAATAAAATCATACTGGAAATCTGCTGCTAACAACAAAAACATGTAGCTGAAGGAAAAGAAAAACTGAGACATACCGTAAAAAGATGCGCAGAAGTATTTAATTTTCAACTCGGGCATCTGAAGGATCATGTCTGTATTTGCTTATGCAGCTTTAGTCCTAAAAGTGAGACGGCAGTCTGTGGTAAATATACTGTATATTTTGCAGTTGAAGATCATGTCCTAATGCATATGCACAATGACTAAGACATAACAATTGTCTCAAGAAGGTAAATTGGTCATTTCCCAACATTTGAGCTTTCTCACCTAAATGACCCTCATTTAAGCTACATTCATAACATTTATATGAAGATTATGTAATTTATTAAGACTTCAGTAAGAACAATTGAAAAGCTACGAATATGATATTCCCAATATAACTAACCTGGAATTAAATATGTAGCAAAACTGTGGAACTGGATTAAATTTGCAAGTTCTTAGTATTTACAGGTGGAAGAGAGTGTGGCTCCTTTGTTGATGTGCTGCTGTTTTTGTGTTGCCATTTACCAGCTAGGTTAAGTGGTCAGGATGAGTGTCTGCATCTGCTGGAGTACATGCACAGCAGGGAAACTGTCGGAGTATGTAATGGAGGTGAGGGTACGAAAGGTATTGGTATCCATCTCAAGGTACTTTCTCCTCTCAAAGTTCAAAAGATTTCTGCAATCAATAAATAAATGGATATGTTAGACTCCAAAAAAGCTTGTTTCCTTTGTTAAATGAAGTTTGGCTTTTCAGAATTTCGGTGCATTCAAGTTATTTTTTTTCTTTTTTTTTTTCCCAAATGAAAAAAATAAATGTTTTTACAAATGGGAGGTATAAAATGATACAATCCTGATCTTCTGATCCATTTCATCTGTGCTTTACATTTACATTATTCCACACTATTTTGGTCTTGACTCTGATATAACTTTTTTTCTGTATTTAGAGTCCCCGAAGAGCTAATCATTGCTGCTGATGAGTGCTGGGCAACAGCTGAGCGGCAGCAACGTATTTTCCGTTTCTTCCCCGGTGGAGATGATCCTATGTGAGGGTCTGGATGGTTGGGGCAGACAAAAAGCAGTCTCTGTCATCTCAGTGATCTTCACCTGCCCGGGCAATACTATACAGCCCCCTGATAAAATAATGGAAATAGTGTGAAAGCTCTGTGAAAACAGGCATGGAATTGCTTAAGAGTCAACCTCCAATTTTAACCTGTGCTTTCCAACAATGATTCACATCAAAAAATGATTAACTGTAGTTTAATCATCCAACCTGTACTTTGTAACCATTGCGAATCTGAAAATCTTCCTCTCATACCTTGGGGCCCTAGGAGAAAACTCAACAGTTCTTGTCAATCAATAGCAGAATACTATATCTTGGAAAGGATTTCTGTGCAGTTTGGAAAATATGCTGTATTATTGATGGCGTGAACCTACCAGAAAATTGCAGACACATGCCAGTTCATAAAAATCATCCATGTGTGTTGACATTTTATACTTTAATCTGACAAAAAGAAAAGAGCATTTCCTCAATTGATGATATGTGTCCATAGCTAATGGTACATGCAATTCACACTACTGATGACCTGAATCTAATCTTATATTTTGACTTTAAGCTACAAAGCTTCTAATATTTTTTTTATTTAGATCTATTTTTTTGATTATTAGACCTTGTTTCTTTAAAATATATAGAACCAAAAGAGATGTTTTTTATTAAAATAAGTGTGCGGTACTGAGTTGTAGCTCAGGCTTCTATGTCCTATAAAATTCCTTTTTCATCCAATATACAGACACTGCTGTTATTAATTCAGGCCCTCATTTCTCCTCAAGCATCTTAATTTGTCTAGGATCTGTCCTTGCTGAAAAATTGGAAAATTTTGCCCCGGAATCTTATCTTTGAAGGAAGAAAAATAATACCACTCTCAACCAAGAATCTCTTTTGTGCTCTTTCAGAAATTAAAATAATTTTGAAGATGGGAGCTGTAGATGAGCCAGTCTTAAATTCTTAAATCTGTACAGAGAGGTCAGCAGGTTGTGGCTAAGGATGCACATCGTTATCTTCAGCTTTTTAGCTTTGTAACCTAAAGCTATAGCGTAAATAACAGTTCCTTTAATTATTCCTGTTAGTGCTCTCAATTTTTCTCTAAACAAAGATTTCAACTCTAGAAAGAATCAATAGCAACTCTAAAATTCCTTCCAAAAGTCTTCAACTAGAGGATTTGATATAATTTTGCATAATTTCAAATAAAAGTGTAAAAGATTCAGAACTGATTGTTCTGCTCTCTATATTTCATTTTTCTTCAGCTCCTCAAACTCACATCCAACCATTCCTATACAGGAATGAAATTGCTGCTTGTCCGACTGTGACATTCACCAGGCATAATAGCTCCCATACAGTGCCATGTTATCACATTCATAATAAGGTCACTGCATTTTATTAAAAGAAAAAAATAAAAAAGATATATCAGCCCATAATAATTTGATAGGGGATATGGATGTTACATAGCAAGGCAATATCTCACCTAATATGCAGAATAAAACAGCATACCAATGTCTTTTTGGTCAGAGATTTAAATTCTGGAAAGTGTTCAGCCAATATAGAGCAATCTTTGCTCTGTTTTCCAGAGCAGAGTAGGTTTATGCCCAGCCCACTTGGTGCATAGCTGAAGGAACTCAGATACCTCTGCATGTACTTAGATATGGTAACGACTCCTTGAAGTACGTTCTTTTTTGCAGGATCTTTAGGCAGGAATCAGGATCATAGCAACTTTTCTTTCTCTTGCTGAAAGTACTCTGGTAGATCGCCCTCAGCTGTCATACCTCCTCTGTGCTTTTGTTCCAGGAAAAACGAATGACATGATAGCATGAAGGCTGTCTGGGGAAGCTTATGAAGTTTTGGCTTTGCCGGGAGATACTTTGGATTTGGATTGAACTGTGATCTGTTGGTTCCTGATCAAGGCTGGAGAGACTCTCCGCTGTAGCAGGTGAGATGATAGATGCCCGTATGGTGGGACACATTCATTTTCTCCCCGGCATTCCTCAACAGCAGCTAGTTTTGGAGAAGGGAGCTGAGAGATATACCAATGCGCAGCTGTTTGTTCTGCTATCCACGCACAGGGCTATCGTTTTCTTCTCCTTGCTACGTCTCTCCTCTCTCTTGTTGAAGATAAGGTAGTAATCCTTTCTGGGATTCCTGGCACTCTGAAAATAAAAATAAAACCAACAAACAAACAAACAATTTTTTTTGTTGCTGTACTAAAAGAAGCTACAGAGAGGCCAGCTGAGAGTTTCTGTGTTTGGATGCTAAAGGAAACAGACCCTTCCTAATGTGTTGAGGAGCAATAGGAGCTCAATGAGCTGATAATTCTGCGAACAGTTTTACCACTGCACCAAGATGTGGTTGCTATGGAGAGAAGCTGGCTGCTAAAGTGACCAGAAAGTAATGTTTATTTCTTCCCGCTTTTGTTTTCTTGAAGGACCTTATGTTTTCCAGTTGTGGAAATTAGAATACTCTGCTTGCATTAAAGAAAGAAAAGATATCCCAAAACCCCACGAATTCCACTTGAATTAAAGAGAGGAGGAAATAATAATGCTTGCCATACTGAAAACCTTTGCAGAAAACTGCTCAGTCATTGTAATTTCCACTAAAACTGCATAAAAAAGCAGGTGTCTTGTTCCTCACTATCTCCTAATTCCTCTACCTTTCCTGCTGCCCATTTGATATGATCATTGCCTAAAGGTAAAATTATTCATCTGCTGATTTGTTTGAACTCTTTTTCTCTCAGTACTATTAACTTAATTACTTACATCCAGCCTGCTATTGACTGCTGTCAGGAGGCAGCTTCTGATGTAGGGAAAATCGGAGCTAATGTTTTGCTCTCCGTGTATTATCTGAAATATGATGACTATGAAGCAGCAATGGTCTGTTCTCTGTTACGTGGAGGGAAGGTGACCTCACTTTTTGCTACAATATGTAGACCTTTGGAGTCAAGTGGCTTGGAGATATGGAAAAAAACCTGCTGTCTGGAATTCTGAGTCAGCCCTCTATTAGCTTTCATTTTTCTGTTGAAATTTCTGTTGCATAGAGATAAGTAATAGTAGGATTTTCATTTAATGAACGTGCAGTGTTTTTTTATAATACTAGTACTTAATATTTAACATGTGCCTTGGTAGCCATAGAAAATTCTATTTTATAAGCTTCTGCTTAGAAGTGACTATTCATTTGTATATGATCATTAAAAGCAATCCTCTAATACCATGGACTTAATTCAGTAGAAAATCTACAGATTTGTGACTCTTTCAATTTTCATAAGATCCACTTCAGGGCAGGATAAGTCAGTCCTCCTAGATTCTTGCTTTTTAGCTTCCATGAAGGAAATCAAATCTAGAAAGCAGAAAGCATTAAAAATAATATCCTCTACAGCCCAGGGTAAATACCTGAATTTTCCAGAAGTGACCCACTAACAGATTCTGTTTCTCATTTTGAAAGATAAACAAACTATATAACCATCTATAACTAAGGATTTAGTTAGAATCATAGAATCATTGTTAGCTACTTAGTTCCTTGCTTTGACTGTTCTCAGAGATACAGGATGCCAGAGAAGAAATAGCAACTATAAATACGGTGGTAGAACAGACCAGCTATTTCTTATTCACTCCACAGTGATTCAATATTAGTTATTCAGTAGATTATTAATCTGTTGAATCTATTAATATAATCTAATGATCTATTCAATAGATTATTAATCTATTGAATTTTGGCAATAGAACATTTTCCCCTAGGCATTATGGACTAGCCATCAAAGAACAAGCTACTTGCAGCAAGTTGCAGTATCCTTCCAGTTCACTACTGGAGCAGTAAAACCGAAGCTGTTGTGCTTTGGTGCTCTGTTTTCTGCTGTGATTATTAAAAAGGTATTTGTTTGGTTTGGTTTGTTTTTTTGTACAGTAAAAAAATACACTGCTGTATTGATTTGCCTGTTGTGTTTCAAACAATGCAACTGCATGTTAATCATTTGAGTTGTGTGTGATTATTTTATCTAAAAGCTTTACTATGTAGAGTGCCTTTTCAGTTTCCATAATGGAGGTATACATACATATATATGTGTATATATATATATGTACATATATATTTGTAAAACTATGAGTTTTATATGAAGATGCTTGTATTCTGCAATAAATGATGGGGAAAAAATCTTGCTTGTTCTATGTCCCTTTAATATAAAAAGAATAAAACATAAAAAAAAAAAAACTATTCCACAAACACAGCATAATCATTTGTATCTGCGTTCACTTCATATAACCCCGATTACCTATCTTTTCTCATGTTTTATGATTTTTTTTTCTCACTTTTCCATCATTAAGTGTTTTTTGAAAATCTCTTCATGACACAAAGGCAAATGAATACTTGATCTTGTCATCTTTAAACAAAATACTTGAAGGGATTAATGAAGTGTATTTAATCCCTTTCATGACTTCATTATAGGTGCAATAAAAGCAAAGATGGCCTTCCAAATAATTCTAGACAACTAATAACTCCCTCATTTTAGATTGGCATCATATTCTCTAAATTCCTGTTTTTAAACCTAAGCAGAAGGCTAAAATATATGTGTATGTATACCCAGTATTTACAGGTGGCATAAATATGGAGAAGATACGTTATCAACATGGTAAAAATACGATTTTAAAAATATACCACTTTCCTACTATTCATACGTGGATTTATAACTCTTAGCTACCAGTACCTTTTACTCCTTACTTTTAGAATCTTAATTTCACAATATTTTGGAAGGATTATTGCTGTTCTGCCCTTTTGACTTGAATATGGTAGAAGAGGAGGAAAAGAGGTCATGAATCTTATGGGCTGGCCCAGCATCCTTTCGCTTTACCTCACTTCTGGTGCTCTGTAAATTAAGACTAGCAGAATATGACTGCAACGCTGCACAGAGCTCCTCTAGAGACCTCTGTCCAGCCAGTTCTGTAAATGGAAAGAGCTCCGGTGTGGCATGGGAGATCTGTTATCTGGCCTGGCTGAGAGGTAGCATCAGTCCTCCTGGACTCATGGCTATGTAACATACCTGTCTTCCTTCTGGAGCCCACCTGAGCACAATTCAGACTGCAAAGTTGTTCTGTACCAACATGTTCAGTGCCTACTGGGCTGTCTGTATCTACTAATGCCTTCAGTAGGTCAAGTGACTCAGAGACAACTCAATTCTCATTGCAAGTTAGGAAAGTCCTAGTATGCCATTGCTTTCTCCTCCATTTCTTCCTCCCGACTTCGCATCTGAAAGAGACAGGGTGTGTATTCCCAGCTACAGAGGAGTTCAGCTGGGTCTTTTCTTCTGATTCTCATGAGATGTAGCAGGGAGCGATTGAAAGAAGCTGCTAGAGAGGCCGAAGGACAAAATTTAGTACTTCAGTTTTCCATCTAATTAATAGCATTTGGTAAACTGTCATTCTGAACTTTTGGGGAAGAAGTCATTGGAAATATTTTCAGTGTCTTCTGTGATTTTTTGCAGTTCCCTGAGTGAAACCCTGGGGAACGATTATCATAGAACCTCAACTCCATATCTTTCCCTTGTTCTTTCCCTTTGGATATTATGAAGGATATCACCCTTGTGAATTCACACCAGGATGTTTTTTTCTGCTCCTTTTCGTCTTATAACAACTGAGATCATACCATCTCTGGTTTGCTAATTTGGGTTACCTCAGCTTTCTTTGTGCTCAATTGCATCTAGTTGCCTGTCCATGCTAGTAAACTCTTAGATTATCCTGAAGAATCCACAGTCCTGCAGTTTCTCACGAGATTTTGTGTTTGCATAACTGTAATTCACCTGTTTGTTAGAATATTACAGAGCTGGACCAGAACTCAGACTGCATTTTTGGATATTATGTCTTATAGTAGCAAGAATGATGATGAAAATAATCAGATTTGCAAACTGAAGAATGATACTAGTTCCACCTATTGATGTTTTTCTGCTCATCTTACTACTACTCTGACAAGTTTTTCTTTTCTGATCACTTGTAAGGATGTTTCTGTTATTTAATTCTCTAATTAATGCAATATAAGCCCTAGATTTTGAGTTAATGGCCTTTGGAAGATGCTCTTTTTTGGATCAGAGTTTTATTTTCAAATAGAGACCTTGCTCTCTCACTGGGACTGAAAAAAAACTCATTGCTCCAGATATTGTGGTTCCTTTTTGTTTTCCTACAGCCATCTGATTTGCTAAATATATTTTCTTTCTTTTTTTTCATTACTCTTCCCAATTATTTAAAATTTTAAAACCCAGAGATCAGAAATGAATCACTTGTTACAACAACATGTTAGGCTTGTGTTTTCTGCTTTAAGAGTAATTGTATTCCCACCTTTACTGCCATAGGAAGTAAGAAGATGGAAAGCAGACAAGAAGATTGCTTTTCCTGTAACACAAATGAAAATGACTGCTTTACTTTCTAGGTCTAACATTTCCTTAAAAGCTCTTTAATGATTATGATTATTTAAAAGATCCTTGAAAAAAACAAACAAACAAAAGCTACAATTCCCTGTGGTTCATGTATGAATCTGCAGGTGTTGTTGATGCAGTTGTTGTTGAACAGTGAGGTTACAAAAAACAGTTTCTTCTTTGTGCCTTTCTCATATTTATACCAGTGGAATCTTGTCACAAGGAACTAGAGATAATGTGTCAAGACTATAGGCAGACGTCTATCCATACAGGTGAATGAAATGTGCATTTTACCTGGCTGGTTGGAAAAGAAACATTCTGTAGGTTCCATGTCTATTTATGAGGACAGGATGAATGGTACAAAAATCTCTGTGCCACTTTCTGTCTCTCAGTGTGACCTGGCCTGAGCGAGACCTACATCAGGGGGTGCAGATTGTCCCTCTGCCCCGAGCTGCTCTGCTGGAGTGGCCATCTGCAGCTCACCCGCAGGATACTGCCCGTGGCAAGCTGAATGCACACAGAAACGATTCCCCTGAGCCTATCACAGTCCGCTAAACAGCCATGAAATGAATTAGCTTTTCTTCATTACGAAGTCAAATCACATTTGCATCAGAATATTACACAAAATTATTCCTGATGATCAATTTTCTGACCCAGCTACTATGCCCCAGCTTGGGGCTTTTATATAATTGATCTTTTTATTTGTTTGTTTGTTTTTTTAAACAGTTGTTTTTGTATCAGGAAAATATCATTTCAAAAACAAAACAAACAAACAACCCCCCCCAAAGCTTCTGCTTTTTCCTTTTCTTTCTGTGAGATGATAGATACAAACTGTGTTTCCAGATGAAAATGATCATGTAAGAATTTTTCGATGGCTTATCTTCCATATCTTTCTCAAGCTATCTCTGGATTTGCTTTTCCAGAATTCAATTTCCCGTTTGAGAAAGAGGAGAAAAGCCTTATGATATTTTTCCTTCCTTTTTTTTCTGTCTTTTAACTTATTTATCTATAGTTTTGTTATGCCTGCACACATAACAAAATGACAAAATCCTGTAGTCTGATCTAGTACTAGATGTAATCTTTTTTTTCTACAAATGTAAATCCTGGTTGGACTTTATTGTATTTTAGTAGAACAGAAATTGGAAGGGAATCTTAGAGATGAATTTTACAGCATGCATATGATCCATAAAGGACTGCTGATGACAAACATATAGTTCCTCATTCAGAAAAATGAGCAACATGTGAACTAGAACAATATCATCTGATATAAAAGCAATTGCAGTACATTCCAGTAGAGAGAGAACCTGGAATCAGACCTGCTTGCTCCTTGCCTGTAAGTAAGTTAATGGCATAAGTTACCAAGAAGAGTTCATTGGGTTTAAAAGGTACTTGCTGAATTTCTGGGGAGAGTAAAAAAAAAAAAAAAAAAAAATGGCAGATGATAATACTGCTAAATGAGAAGGTATTTGCTGTTCTGTCCTCCAAGGAATTTTTCAGAAATCCTGGTGCACAGAGCAAGACAGCTGCTTTCTGCTACATGAGTGCCACTCCTAGACGTCCTTGTCAAGGTAAAACTGTTCCTCTTGTAGGAGGCCAAAGGGCTGGCTTAACACTGCTTTAACTAACAACTGCTCTGCTTCCCACTTCGCCCACAGCACACAAGCTTTCTCAGTGCTTTATGGTAACTGCTAAGTTGTAAGAGTATTTTGTTGAGCTAGAGACCAAAAATAGTGCAATTAATGCAAATATAATGATTTGTTAGTCACTGCTTTTTAATATTGGCACTTCTATGTAACAGATCAAATCACCGTATGCTACAAATTTTTAGGTTCAATTACTGAAAGATATACACAAACCTTAAATAAACATATGGCTCTTTTGCAGGCATGTTCAATGCAGTAGCAAGAGGATTTTCTTTTTCCACAGATATTAAATTCCTATTGGCCAAAATGTCTGTTCTATGAGCCTGCTGAGGTTGTATAAAGTATGTTTTTACTTTCTGTAATGATTGATATGTTAAGGCGGTCACTGGAAACTTGCTTGAGGAACTTATTCCTGATAGTCACAGTAACAAATCTCTATCCAGTGAAAGATAAATAGTGAATAATTTTCAGGATCTACAGAACATTATAAATTAATAGAATTCCTAAACAGGGATTAAAAAAAAATATTTTGTTTCAAAAAGTTTTATCTTGTATTTCTCATTAATAAAATATGATTTCAAGTATGAAAGTAGATAGAATTGGTTTTACACATGCTACCCTAACTACATATGTGCCTATGGTACCAATAATATATTGATGTATTCTATAAAACTAGACTGAGATCAATATAAAGGCACTTAGAGCAATATTCTTAATCTTCAGATATGCTGTTTTGAGGGTGTTTTCAGTATAATTAACTAAGACAACAAATTATATGAGGAAAACAGTATTAATCTATGCATATTTTCCAAGTAGATATAAATTTGACTTATTAGCAGTATGAGAAGTGTTCATTTTTCATCCATTCCAACAAATCCAGAGGTACAAATCCATTTAACTTAAATAAATCAAAAAAATATGCATTTGAGTTTTCTGGAATGATCTTTCTGGGTTGTATTTAATTTGTAAAAAGTGATTTTTTTTTTGGTTGGTTGGTTGCTGGTCATATTTAATTCCTTCTAGACATCTTTAGATGTTTTTGTACTGGCACAATGATGCTGCTATGTGGATGGAGACCTCTGAATTCTCTTATAAGATAAATTACACAATAATTGTAGTGACTGTAGAAAAATGCTGACTTCCAGTGACCTGGGATGGCTTTTGTTTGTGTGTTTGGTTTTAATCACAGCTGAGAAAAGAAGGCACTGTGTAGCATCAGTGCTAGCAATTAAACTGGTGTCAATTCAGACACTGGAAATGTTTGCCAAAGGTTAACTTCTTGATGAGGTGGTGCTCCCTGATTCATAAAAACTGCAATTTGCAACAGCAGGAAAAAAAAAAAAAAGAAATTGCACTCCAGTAGGCAGAGTTTACTAATGTGTTAAAACTAGTTTTTCATGGAACAATTAAATTATCCCAGAACACATTGTGCTTGAAACTGCTAAGAGATCTCTCTACCCCGAAACATGAAGAGAGTTACAGCTGACACAGTCCTCCAGTGAGACCTGGATTAGGGCAGAGCAATCACACGTCTTCTCTGTGTTTACTCACCAAAATGTTAACAGGTCTGACTGGGATTTAAATATTTAGAGTAGAAATGAAATTTTTATAGTTGCCATGGGGACTGTGGGGAAACAAGCAATAGCAACCTTACAGCAAAGAAGTCAGCTTTAGAAAAGTGACATTTAGTTCATAAGTGGCAGCATATGCTTTGCCGGCTTCCTTCAGCTGCAGAAATGCACAGGCTTTGGCTTTCTTCCTTCAAGATGATGGTTGCCCTCAACCCCCTGTGGGCCAAGGTCTGCTCTCCTTGTTTACTGGAGTGTATCTATCTGGAGACATTTCATTTATCAGGACAATTGCCCCTGATTCACATCAGTGTAGCATGGCAGAGGCTGGGGGTTTACTTTGGTTGCAATGCACGATACTTCCAAACATGTACGATGAGATTGCTAATTTGCCATATGCTTGAAACAGCAAACTCCCAGCGAGGAGGTTAGCATGCAATCTTTGTAGTATTTTGCCTTTGTATGATTGCTGAATCTTGTCTTTATTTTTGTCTCCTCTTGTCATAATATATCCACATAGATCAAAGCCTGCATAAAATATGAAAAATATGTGTATAAGCAGTGAAGTGAGTTCCTGCCAAGACATACAGCTGCGTGGCTCCCTCAGAGCAATGTTGGGTCATCAGGAAGGAAATACTTTGGGGAGCTCATTTGTCTGCAAGGCAATATACAAACTGCCTTCCCCTGCTAGGAGCTCAGCGCTGCCCCTCTGCACAGGTTTGCTCCCGAGATGCAGCTTTGCTATTTTGCTACCTCTTCATGTTCCCTTGGAACAGTGTGCAGCCTCCAAGAAGAATTCAAGGACTGAAGCATAAATTCTGCTGGGCCCATGTGCCACTTATACCTAGGACAAAAAAAAAAGACAGATGGCTCTTTACTCCCTGTTCCACACACCTTAAACAAGCCAGCCAGGCATATTGCAGTCTGGATATGTGTTTTCATTAGACTCAAAATTAGTAATGCATAAAGAAATTCAAGATTGATTGCAATCTTTTATCCTGCTGAATTTGCAAAACACCTAATTTATGTATAACTTAATGATCAGAAGTAATTAAAGGCATGCAGATAAATCATAGTAATGTTATAGTTTGCTTTGTTTTGTTTCGAAGTTACAGATAAAGGCCATTTAGTAAGTTAAAAAGGTCATTATCAGTTTTGTTAACTCTATTTTTAATTAATTCTATTATTTTTATTCATAAAAGTAACAGTGCTGCTTCCTTTTGAGTGGTAGCATGAGTCAGAAGTCACTGTTCCACAAAGCTGAATCATTAGCAGTTTAGTTAAGTATCAGAAACCAGATTCTCCACCTCAGCACTGAGATTTGGGCTTTTGGCTTGAACTAACTCAGGACTCAGTGCTTCTATGACTTAGTATGTGCTGATTTTCCTTACACTGGTCTGACCTGGAGCCTGCTGCTCTGGTTACAGTCTTCCTTTACTTTTTTTTTTTTCTCTTTTGTAATCTATCATCTCAGCTGAAAGTGGAGCTACACAATTTCCTTTAGCAATGCTACACCTCCTAGAAGAAGAAGGTTGCATGAGACCAGATATATTTAGATCTTGGTGAGTTTTCTGTCTGCTCATATTTGAAAACTCTGCAAGACGCAAATCAGCTATATTTAGGATGCCTTTGGCTGCGCGTAGAACATCTTTTCTTGTAGTGACCAACATATGCCAAAGTTCCTATCCACTGATGTTCCACAACAGGATCATGTTTGAGTTCATCATGACTCTTTCTTTGGGTCATCTTTTCTTTCTTGAAGTATGGGCATATATGTAGAAATAGGGCCAAAATAGGGCCAAAATGGGGTCCTACCCAGAAACCTGGAAATATTCCTGAGTATTAAGTAGGAAAGATACTGGTAGCCATAGAAAATAAATGGAGCCTGGCTAAGAGCTATAGCCTGAGAACAGTGCGGCCGCCTCACTGTATCTGAGTAAAAGTTATTCCAAGGTAGCGAAAAGACCTGAGATTTACATTGTGATGTATTTTTTTTTCATTAACATTTCAAATAGGAAGGGGTATTCAGTATTCTTTTCCTGACTGTATTCTTTTTGTGCACTGTAGTGCTATAGCTAAGGGCCGGTCATATAGTTAGCAAATAAGTTGAGAAATAGAATGACTACATCTAATTCTAAGAGAAAAATAAAGGCACATGGGCTAAGATAAGGACCGTTATGATCTCTGATCACTCAGGGAACGGTTGTCGGCCTGATTTGTGTTATTACAGGGTGATTACAGAGTCAGATCTCCTGTATTTTATGTTAGGTAAATAACTATTTTGACAGGTATGCAAATAGTGTGTTATCCCTAAAGCTATAAGAGTTACATCAGATTTGGTAATGACAAAAGTGAGTCAAAATTTCCTAAATCTGTCCCAAAATGCTCAGATCAACTGAGAGAAAACAGATTAATGATGTCCTAGCTATGTCTCCCAAATGTTCCCTGAAATCTTTTGGCAAAAAAATGAAGGACAAAATATTTAAGTATAAATAATTATCATATGGTCATGGAAAACAACATGAAATATTTGCTTTGTTTTTCTTTTTCTTTTTTAAAGAAAAAGTAATATCATCAAAAGCATACAACATAAAATATAGATCAAAACAAATCCATATTTATTTGCAGCAGAGCAATTCACTTAATCCAATTTCTGATTGGGCAATGATGAAATTTTAGGATATTTTTAGCTACATTTGCATTACATATTTTAAGCATCTTAACTGCGCTTTTCTTTTTGAAAAGAATAATTATCTTCATTGAATTAGATGCAGCCAAACCTACACTTAATTTGATTTGAACTGTTGCAGAAACAGCTTGATTTCACAAAATAACACAACTATTCAATATAATCATTGTTGATAATTTAAATTGAATTTTATGCCCTTTAAATGAATGATGAAAGTAGTAATTACATTCTTAATTTAATAAAAATAAAGAAGAAATGTGGATATTAGAGCCACTGTTAAATAGTCAATGTCAATTCCGACAAAGAAGGAAGGACCTTGGATGGAATCAAGGTAAATATTCTACTTCCATTAGCATCCTTGGCACCCATTGCAGTCTCATTGCTCATGAGCGAGCGGTCTGCCCAGTTACGTATGCCTTAATTATGCCTTAACATTACCTTAATTGTAAAATCCTCTCTTTTTTGGCACGCTGGCTCAGGGCCCAGCCCTTTGAGTTCAGTTCAGGCCCATGCTCCAGGCCCAGGAGAACAGAAGGTCCAGTCCCACGGGGCGAGTGTGGCAGCTCTGCCTCAGGTTCCATGTTAGATGCTCATGTCTCCAAATGCTACAACAGAAGACTAAAATGGTGTAAAATCAGAAACTCAGAAAACATACAATTCCATAATTTAGGCTGCCAATTTAAGCATGAATCATCTTTGAAGCTGTGCTTTGTACTCACACCTTAAATGCAGCATTGCTGCATTGCCAAAAGATTACAGTCTCATTCAGCAAGAAATCATTCAGGGTTTCCTATCAGCCTAGTCATTTAATGAGAGGTCATGAGCTGTATTTAATGCACCATGTCTGACTTGTGTATCGAATAAAGAAATATTAATTTCTTCTTAAACTAACCCAGAAGACTCTCTACAAATCATTTAAGTGCTTTGGAAATAAAAGGAATTTATTTTGTAATATCCAAGCATTGACATTGATAAAGGAACATTGATAGCCCCATTTTAGGAAGGGGGAACTAAGGCATACAGAAACAAAGACTGAACCAGTTTAGTGAAAACTAAATTTTACATGCTTAATTTGATGATATCTATTTTGGGATTGCTGCGCTTTATGTTTGTTTGTTTGTTTGCTTTGGTGGTGGTGTTTTCTGCACTTATACACAAAAGGTAATAATTCTGTAATATGTTCTGTAATATGTAATGTGTAATATGTAATATTCTGACACATGTTCAGAATTAATTTTGATGCTGGACGCAGTCGTGATCACTCCCTGATTCTACAGCTGGAGCTCCAGATGTGTCACATTGGCATCCAGAGGAAGGTAAATATTTTACTTCCATTAGCAGCCATGGCACCCACTGAAGTCAGTTGTTCATGGGCAAGGGGGTCTGCGCAGTTTCACGTGCTAACATTATTTGAATATGTAAACTGTAAAATTCTCTCTTTTCCTGCACATTGCAGGACCATTCACTGTTTGCCTTTCAGCATCAGCAGTAACTGAAGCAGAGGACTAGGTCTCTCCTAGGCTAGAAAGAAGGAAAATGGAAGAAAGAAGACTAAGAGGAAATAAAGACAAAAGATACAGACAGATACATAATACATCATTTCTTGAATTGAAATCTGGGACTACAAGTCCACTCCCTCTTACCATATATTCATCATCTCATCATTTTTGTTTAAATAGGACCTCATTGCATAGAATGTAGCTGACTGAAATTAATTAATTAATTAAAAAACATTGACTAAAGCATCTGAATTATACTGGCATTATTTATCAAATAATTTATTTGTCAAATAATATTTTGGCTTCTGCAGAATTGGCTGGATACAATAAAAATATTTGTTGAATAAACTGTTCAATGAAAATGACAATTTATTCAACAAATAATATTTGACAAGCTCAACTGAGACATCATTTTTCTTCAGGAATCCTATATTAAATCATTTCCTAAAGAAGCACAAACACCGTGATTTTTTTTTGAGGTGGTTGTTTTTTTGGCTAATTAAGAACTGTGAACATAGCAATGGGTACTTTTTTTGGCTTGTGCAATAATGATTCGCTAAGTGGATAAGAATTAAACCCAAGACTGGGTAACTCTACTAGAGAAAGCATATCTGAAAGTGGTCATAGAAATAATATGTAGGTGGGAGCTAGGAAAAGCATCCTATTTTTAGAGATGTGAACATATTCTTGCAGCACTCTACACCATAAATATAATGTATATTTTTACCTAAAAACAAAAAGCAAATTTTAATAATGTCTCTCCTGCTTTTATCTTTTGGCAAGTGCACAGAGATGATTGGAGCTACACTTCACAAAAGTATTCTTTCAAATCATGCTCATCAAAAGTGCCATTGTGAAACTAGGAAATAAGGATGAGGTAAGAATGTAAGAAGTGAATAGATTGATACGTAAAGCATTTAATTCAAACTGATGTTTTTAGTAAGAAGTGCCTTTAATGCAGCACAATTTTCACCTGATTTAAATGAATAGGTGATGAGCTTCTGTTACTTGTGTGTGTGTGTGTGTGTGCGTGTGCGCATTCTTCCATCAACTGGAAGTCAGGTCAGTAATTCCCTAAAGTTTTTTGAACAACCTCAGAAAAAAACTCCCAAAATGGACATTAATTATTTGAAATCAGGGAAAGTCTTTTTTCTCTAGGAAGATTATCAGTTATTTCAAAATTGGCGCTAAGGAAACATAACATGAAGACCTATATCCATGCAGACTTCTATGAAAACATTTCTTTGAAACAAAGAAATTTAATTCATCCTTCAAGCTATTCAGTTTTCAAATTCGCATATATTTCAGAATGTATTTCATTTTCTTTAAACCACATGATGTCAGTACTTTCAATTTTCTAGGATATCATGTTTCATAACTTCCTATCATCCTCTCAACTCTGTAGCAATTTAAATTTTTCTGCAAATACAGTGTCCAAAACGTGAAGTAGCATTCCGGCTGAAACTGTGAGTGCTGAGTAAATTAGAAAGAATTCCTCAGTGTCATGCCATACCTGCTCATTCATTCAAGAAATTTTCCATTTCTTTTGTGGCACCTTTATTAACATTATTAACTGATATTATTAACTGAAGCTCAGCATCTGATCGCTAGCAATCTACAGGACTGTGTCTAGTAAGATAATTTGCACCCATCTAATGGTGATGCTTGACTTTAACTTGCACTTGCTTTTGTACTGCATGTTGTCCGTAGTAGGATTAGAGGATTGTTGGAAGGGACCTCAGAGGTCATCTGCAGCCAGTCTGAAATGTGACTATTGGCAGTTCCAGGCTGCATTATCCTGCCACGTCTTGAGACCCTCCAAGAACGAGAGTCAATGATGACTTTGAGTGACTTATTTTAGTGCTCCCCTGCCCTCCGAGTGAAAAATGCTTTCCTAATGTCCCGTATGAATCTCCTATTCACCTATTGCCTATTGCACCATTGAGTTCGCAACTGAAACAAAAATTAACAGCATCAGACCCAGTACAAGGCCGACCAGAACATCTTTGGATACATCTAGTTATTTTGACATCAAATCATGTAGCTCCTTAGAAACTATAATTATCAATCATCACATTTATTATTGAAAGCTTTTAAAGTTATTTATATCCTATTGTCTTTATGTCAGGAAAAATGTGCTCTAAAATTATGTGGTAAAGTTGATTGATTAAGGTTCTATATTAAGATTTCTAATTGAGAATATATCAAAATTTTTGTTTGCAAGTAAAAAAACCACATTTCCTCCTAAAGAATCTTGAAAAATGAGTTGTGTTATATGCTTTCTGATTTACTTATTTATTATTACCCAGATTTCAAGAAAGATGACCGATAAACCTGATAATTCCTGTGTCACTCAAACCTAGTTTGATCCTGAAAGTGGGAGCAGAAAATGATTTTGGGGGCCTAGCTACAGTTTTTATGCTGATAAAAAACTATTTCTATTTGGAAATCTCAGAAAAAATGTAGTAGGGTCCTTTCACTAGAAAATTTTCTTACTTTTTTGATAAGGTAGATAATCAAGAGAGCTAATCAAGAGATGAAGATTCAACATTTGTTAGGAATATATATTCTCCTTCACTAAGAATATTAAATTATTTCTTTTAGACTAGTATATTATAATTCTCTCCTTACTAGAACAGAAACATATGTCCAAGGGAGCACATGCAGCTTTAGTTTAAGAATTGGAATTAAATTTAAATTTAATCCTTTGGGCAGAAAAGCTCTATGTATTATTCAATATTCTTTCACCTGAAAATGCCAAATAGGGAATATGACAGGCCCAGAGTCAAGACTTTAACAGAAAGCCTTGCTTACAGAATTTTTTTAAGGTCTTCAGTCTGACTAATACCTCTAAAGATTTTATGCAATCTGCAGGACTTACAAATAGTGAAGATGTTCCAGGACTGACAGCAGGGAACGTCTAGGAGCGCTTTAAGAAAATGATGTATGTGTCTGCTAGATTTGTTAGTAGTGATGGTAGCATAGTGTTTGTTTCCACCTGACAACATCAGTCATCAGTAGGCGCCAATGGCTAGTAAAACCATTCTGTGGTTTTGAAATAATAAAATAATAGTAAGAATAGATTTATTATATTATTTTATTCAGGACAGGTTCTCCATCTCTGCCAATTTTGTTCACTCCACTGGGTTTTTTTTGCACATTGCTTCTATCATTGCCTCTGTATTTTAACATACAGATTTTTTTTTTTTATTTCACCATAGTACTTGCTTCTCCTACTCTTTCAGGTCCTGTCATAGAGGGTCAGCATACTTGATTGATTAATGTTATGCTCCGATTATCGTTAAAATATACTGGTTAGTGCCTGTAGCTGTATAATGTATGAATTCAGCAAAGGATATAGATTAGAAGAAAAGGAAAAAATGTCAAAGCTGAGAAGCTTTCAGCTCCCACAGAGCTTCAAAGTGAAGGGCAGGGGTAGTCACAGAAATACTTCATCCATATGGGGGCCTTGGACCCCAGCAGTTCCTTAGTGTCTGATGTACCTCAGGTTTTAATTTTTCTGAAGAATGAAATATTTTGCTAAAGAAAGACTTTTTATCTAGTGGAGCATATCGAGGTGAAACCTAGTTGCTTTTGATGTACAGAAGGACAGACTATGTGGTAATTGGCATTGCTAGAGAAGGATGATGGCATAGCAGGAGTTAGAGATGAAAAGGTGTTTTGAGGCGTTAGGCTGCCTGTGTGATCTGGCATATGTTGCAGCTCCCTGTAGCCCACTTGAGACTCTGAAGACTTCTGTCTCTCATTCTACCTTCACATTGTCTCTAAAGCGGTAGTGGTACATTCCTGGCATATGTAAGATAATGTAACAATACCTCTGGCTTTAACTTGTACGAGGAGCCCAAGAAACAGTCATTTTATGCAATCTTATAAAGATGGGCTTCAGCTCTGGCATTAGCTTTAAAAAAATAAATCATGTAAAGAGACTGTCCAAACCTCAGTGTATTCTGCTACCCTTTAGTGATACAAGCAGGACAAAATATTGTCCACATTGAAGTCATTGGGAATTTATATTGACTCAAGTCACCCACAAAGCTGAGGCTGATGCTGAAATAAGCCTTTGGCCTCCTCCAGCTATCATCAAAGTTAGATAAGAAACTTAACGAGCGTGCATTTAAATGTGTAGGTGTTCAAGTGCCATGCCAGTGGGAGGGGCTGCATTCTTGCCTCATTTTCAGGAAGATGAAATAGAAAAGCATAACGTTTAGTGTTCCAGGGCAGGTAATATTGCCTAATAAGTCTCATCAGCAACATCTCCTATATCTTCCTGAGAGATAGAGGTATATTTTTCCAAAGAACATAGCCAAACATACAACAGCAACTCCCCAAAATACGCTATCAAAACGTTACCTTTACTCCTCAGTCTGTGGCAGCGCTGCGTCAGGAAGCAGTTGAGAGACCAGCTGCCATTAACCTGAGTGTGTTGCCTGATCTTAGCAATACTGCGTTATCAAATCGATGCATTTGCTACAACTGCAGTGCTGCTGGCAGAGGTCCAAGCAGTGCTTAGGCCTCAGAGCGATGACAATAGGATCCACTTGCCTGCACAATCAGATGACTCAGACCTTTCAGCTGTCACCACGTTTAACAGCTTTGACAAATGTCACAGTCCCATGGAAGCTTGTGCAGTACATTATATCACTTCTTTTGCTCTCATTGCATAGAGCATGTGGAGTGAGAAATATCAAGAGGACTTTTCTAAGGGCAAAAAAAAAAGAGCAACCTTTTTTTTTCTTGAAGCTGCAGTTTTAGGAAGTCTTTGTTTATTTCAATGAAGAAAGTAGGGATTTGAAATAAATTTTTTGTTTGTTTCTTAAAAGAAACACGTTCATTCAGGTATGTCATCTCTGATTTAACCACAAATAGTCTGCCTTCTGGCTGTCATGTAGTGCTTTCAGGATAAGATATAGTCATTTAGGCAAGCATATTTTCATATCATATTCATCTGCAATCCTCCTGAAATTGCATGAAGAAGTGATGGATTCTAAAGCTTTTGCCAGCTATTTAAGTTTTTAATGAAAACCAGAACAGCCCTACTTGGGGGCACTATGTTTTAGAACCATCATTCATATCTTTGCCTAAAGTTGAAGGTTTAAAGTGTAAAAAAATGCATTGTGCAGTCTTTGAAGGCAGCATACCTATATATACATATGTACACATATATAGACACACACACACACACATATATATATATACACACACACACATGTATGCATGCATACATATGTACATATGGCACAGCTGGCCAGGAGGTAATGTACTTGCGTAGGCTTGTCCTGAGAACAAGGGCAGGATGGGCATTAGTTTTCGTGAAGAACCCATTTTTTTTTCCTAATTTAAGCTTCTCAAAACTTGTATTGACTTCAGTGCTGTAACAACAATGCATTGACACCTGATGATGCTAGAATATGTTCTGAGATTTATAGTTGCATTTTCTTCCTAATGTTTCAGCACCTTTTATTATAAAGAGCCACTGACTTTTCCCGCCCCTAACTGGCTCAGGAAAAGCATCCTCTTAATGAGAACAGTGGTTTAGAACCATTCAAGCATAGTTTTCAGCAATACAGTTCTGAATGTTGTTTTTAAATGATACTATTAGAGTTTGTGCACTGACTGTGCTAAGCTACAGAGAATTCAATTTCTCTTATATGCAATGAAAGGGTAATGAAGGATCATTAAGAAGCAGATCTGGAAGATTTTGTGTGCTGTGACCAAAAATGGGGAGAGGAAAAGGGACGTGAAGGATGGAAGGGCAAAGAATAGTCTCAGAAAATGTAAAGAACGAGAAAACGAGAACGAAAGAACGAGAAAAAGTAATCGACTTTCCAGTTCCAGTTCTGGGACTGCCCTCGCAGAATTAATTGCTGTTTAAGTAATTTTGGCAAGTTTAATCTGTGCCTTTCATCCTGAAATATCATGGGCTCAGCAAGATTCACTTGCTGTCTGCAAACAAGGAAAGAAATTCAGTTTGTGGTAACTTTAATGCATGCAAGCTAAGGAAAAAACTTGTGCAATTGCTATGGTGGCTTAAGAGCTGAGAAGAAAATAAGATGTGTAGCAGTACAAAGTACTGCTGTACAGTACAGTATAAAGTATGAAGATTGAAGGGCAAAGGGATTTTAAATATGTTGTGCACATAAGCATAACATAAAAAATTTTAATAAGGTGAATTGGCACCCTCAATGATATATTATGAAACAATTTTAGAATGACAATTGCATTTTACTCTGTATTATTCATTTTCTGTACTCTAGGCATTGGATATAATTTTAATTTAATATGCTAAAAGCAATCAGGACACAGGTGAGTGACACACTGTTTCTTAACTGATCTGAGGGAGAATGCTGCAGATATTATGTGTTTTGGAATATTAAAAACTGCCTCCGAATCAGTTTTGCTTGTGATGTTGCAGAGGACAGAAATCCAAGTACTGTGCTCCTGCAAAGCAAAGAACTCACTCATAGTATAACCGAACAAGACTACATTTCTTTTCAAATTCATGGCTACAGTGATGTAACTGATGACATTGTAGTTTAATGACAATTAATGTGTGTCCAATCCCTCTGTGCTATTGAAAAACAGACAGAAATAACTAAACTTAATTTTGAATGATGTGCAAAACAAAAGAGCCCCCATGACTTAGTGCAAAATTGTGCTATTCTACTTAGGAGAGCTGTATCTGCCAGATGTTGTGAAAAATATACTTTGCCAATGTAAACAAAGTCCAAGAAGGCTCAAAACATTTTCATAATATAAACAAAACCCCTTACCTACTTCACAACTATTTTTTTTCTCATTTCTCTTCTTTTTATTTATTTTGCTTTACAAGGCTAGTTACCTGAAACCACTATAAAAGAGAGACCTTCTCCTCAAAGAGCCTGGAGATACTCCCTTTAATCTGTAAAATAAAAGATGGAATCTAGAAAGGCTTCAGTTCAGCCTTGGAAAAGTCTTAACAACTTCTAAGTAATTTCTTTAGCTATTTCCTTTTCATTTGTCTAATTTTTTTTTTCTTTTTTTTTCCTTTTTTTTCCCCACTTAAGCTATAAACTAGTTTATGTAGAGGAAAATAAACTGGAGTGAGGAAAATTTGAAACCACAGCAGATGAAGAAAGCAGCTTCTCAGGGAAGTGGGAAAGTGTTATTTATTCTGTTGTGCTGCACAGCTGGAGTTGTCTCGGGGGCATGAAATGTACCTGCTGGAAATTCAGTAGAAAAATCAATAGCCGTAGGAAGACCTCACTTCTATCATTTCAATGATCAAACCTTCAACAGAAAAGTTTAGAGTTCTTTAAGGTTAGTTCTGACTAACAGCATGATTATAAGTGAGAGCGACAGATAGCCACTGGACAGAACAGTACAATATCCAAAGCTCTGATATCGACTTTCGGAACCTCTCTATGCAGAATGTCCACCTATACTATATGCCTGCTAAAAAAGAGCACTATTCATGGTAGATTATGTCATGCAATAGCAATTCCTTATCCAAATATAAATTCAGACTTCTCTCTAAGGGTAATAAGTGCATGGGGGCAAGTCCTGGTCCAATTTACAGCCACTAGGAAAGGATATGAGAGTTTTTCCAGCAATTCGATTGCAGGGTTCTGTAGTATCATGTACAGAAAGAGTAAGTCTTGCTGAAGAAGAGATTTCAGGGATCCAAACTTTGTGTCTCAAGATATAGCTTTGAACCACCGAGAAACCCAAACTGCTCTAAAAGGCAAACTCCTTCCCTGCCTCAAAACCCTGGAAAAAGCTAGACCTCCTTTAATTTCTTCTCTCTTATTTTCATCTTTCTCACTTCTAAAGAGAAGTGAGAATTTCCTTCATGCATATAGGAAATATGTAAATACTTCAGAAAAAATAGAACTCTTAGTTCAGGAAAAAAATGCATCTATTTTATAATTACCCTGTGGAAAATATACAAACCCTTTTATGTGATGAAATGATTGTTTCATTATTTACTGGAGAGGTTTACTAGCAAAGAGTGTTGCCAGAATTTCTTGCATCTGATTTATCAAGCAGTCTGTGATACTGCCAGGCATTAATTACATTTAGCTTGTAAAATAATGATTTTTTTCTGAATTATTTAAGAGATTAATATTTTAGTTTTATGAAAAGACAGTTTTATTTTAAGAAGCACTTTGTAGACTTTTTCAGTAATAAGTGAAAAACCATTCAACAGTATGAGTAAAACTACAACAAATTTTAAACCTTTTTATCCTTCTGTTGTCTGTTATTGAGAGTTTACTTTTGTCATCTTACGTGAGACCTCAATTGGCCTAAAAGTCAAGTAGATAGAATATGGAAGACTCCTGTGTGAGATATTTTGATAGAGAATTTGTGAAAAAAAAAACATAGTCTTTGAGATAGCCTTGAAAGATTGCTAATTCCTTTCCTAAACTATAGTAGAGAAAGAGATGGCAAATATTTTAAAGAAGAATTCTTCACCCATCAAGGACAGAATGAGTCTAATGCTACTGCAGAAGTTGGACCTATGTGCATAAAAATTACATTGCCTTTTAATGAATGGAAGCAAAGTTTTGCAGTGACTATAAAAAGAAGCAAAATGAAGCAGCTTCTGAGGTTTCTCCTGGTGTGCTGTTCTTCCAAAGTAGGGAGAAAAGACTTTTTACTTTGGGCTTCTTCCCTTTCCTTTTCTTTCAATTTCCATTGCCACTTATGTTTCTGTTTCCCTTTTTCCCTTACCAGATACCCATGCAAGGACCAGACCATCCACTACCTGAAGCCCAGATATCTCAGAGAAAATAAAGGGGATATAGTCACTATGGCACATGCCAAGGCAAGCTGTGCAGGGACACCGAGCAAATAAAGTTAGCAAGATCCATCACACTTTATTTTCTGTGGTTAAATAGGAGCTCTTCAAGGAACCAACAGTGTCCTGAAAAGCCATTTTGTTATCTTGTCACTGTGCCCCCTGCTGTCCCCGTCCCGGGAAGGCTGACCAGCTTCAGCACATGCTCAGGTGCTGAAGCTCCACTTCTACTGTCACTAACATACAGTTAATAACACACAGAAAATGGGCTGCTTTTTACAGAGCCAGTTAAAGTCCACATGTTTATTAAATAAGTAGGTGATGATTTTATTGTTATATATGCAAATACTTTACACACAAGAATGTAACTCAATCTTCATAATGAAAAGAGATAGATGGTGGATGACAATACAAACCTCTTTTGAGGGGTACATCATCAGAATGAATAATATAAATGAGAACATAAGAAGCATCCTGAAACTTTTTGCTGGCCTTTTATATCACAGCTATAAAACACAGATTTTAGCTTTCACTAAAACAAGGCTTTATTTTAGCATCCTCCAGGCTTGAAATTCCTCTAAACTTCAGTATAAACTGTAATAACTCTGTGATATTTTCTTCTAATAGTTCATCAAAAAAGACTGTTTGCATCTGTATTATCTGTGAGAATATCTGTTTGAAGGGCAATTATGTTGCATGAGATTTTTGCAAGTAGTGCTAACTACTCATTACTACTAATGAATATTTCAGGACAGCGCAGCATGCGTTTCAAATTCTTGGTTTTGCTAACTTACCTGATACGTTCCCTATGTAAATTAACAACATTTACAGGGTTCTCAGAATCAGCATAGATCCAACGAAACCAAAGATCAAAGCTAGATGAGAATTCAAATTAGTCAAGGTAACTTTAATTCTGATTCAATATTTAAATGTGTTTTTCATCTCTTTTTCTTGCTTTGCCATAAATATAAAATAATGAATGGCATCTGATTCATAGCCAAAGCTTGAAACTGTGACTCATACAGACCTCTGTCAAATAATCTGTTATTTCTGCAAGATCATATTGATTTAGAAGTGCTGTGACAGACACAGAAATTTCTTGATTTTTGTGCCCTACTATACTCAGTATCTTACATCTGTCTCATATCTGTTTTCACATATTATATTTTATATTCTGTGATGAGTGAGACAAAGAACCAGCCTCTTTTTTGGGGCTGGTGGGACTAAGGAAAATAAGATTATGTTAACAGAGAGCTGTTGTCTCAAGTATGGAGGAGACAACTAAGATGACAAAAAAATCTTTTATCTTGCATGGTGCCTTAACAAAAGATCATGATGTCACTCGATCAAATACCTCATATAGAAAACCTAGTGCCTGGTGAGTTGGTTTATAGTGAAGAGGAGTTCAGATTTGAAAAGTTTATGAAACATTATTGAAAAGCCAATGGAAAAGAGAATTGATTTTCTTCACTAAATAAACACTGATTAAGAGATAATCCTCATAAGAAATGATCTTGTATTAGATTCAGCTTTGGTAAGGAGCGATTGAAGATAAATTGCTGATTGAAGATAAAATCTTTCCCCTCCTCCACCCCCTTTTTTTAAAATCACAGTTTACTGAACTGTTATTGTTTTCCATTAACTTAAAAATAAGTATTTTAGGTTACCTGGTTCTGTACTGAAAACTCACCATGTGAATATCACCACTTTCTTTCACGCATTAACGGGGACTAGCTATTGCCAGTAACATTCCAGGGTCCCTCCAAGTCTTTGCAAGGACTGCGTGCTGCTCTTATAACTGCTAACGATGTATCATTTCCCGCTGTTGTTAAGTAGAACCAATTTTTATGACAGTACAGGATAATCACATTTTAAACCTTCCCAAAGTAAACTTGAATTTTAATAAAGGATTATTACCTTCAAAAACATGAATCCTTCCAGTAGTCAAACTGAGCTTTTGATTTAATGCTCTTATTTATTGCTGGAAGGTGTTGGGGGATCAGGCATGAAAATAAAGATACTGTATTAATGCTAGCAGTTTCAGTTCTGCATATGTTGGATTACCCATTTTGCAGATGAACTCTGATAAATTATACCAATCCACAACTCTAAAACAGGCCTGTGGGTATCTTCTACATTTTGGTACGTATCAGCAGTGATACAAGTTTTTCAGGTTCCTTTTATATAGCAAATGTAGTGGGTTGCTCTTCATTGGTATTGTCTTTGCTCTGCATGAGGACTGCATTGAGATTTGAGGAAAGGATGTGGGGAAAGATCTTCTATGACAACTCTCACCTCAGCTAAGATATGCTTAGATCCTGACAAGAAGTAGAGTGTTATTTTCTGGTTTAACTGAAAGTCATAGGAAAATGTCTGATAAGTATGTTAAGAGTTTATTCTAAAAGAAACTTTAACGTACCATTATCTAATTAGGTTTTTTTTTTTTGGTTTTGTTTTTTTTTTGCTTATTTGTTTGTTTTCAAGGTGTTCTTTCAATGTAGCTTTTAGTAATTCTAAAAACTATTGACTTCACTGATACAGTTCCTCCGGGTCACATTTTACATAGAGGAATCTGATTGTTCTGACTGGTTATTTTAATTTATTGTACATATCATATAGCCTATATTATATACTACATATGGTATATTGCACACCACATATTTAATACATATTATACACAGTACGTATTGTTTTAATTGATTTATCTTCTGGCATTATCTTCAATATAAAACTAAATATTTTAAATATGTGAAGGGTTTTGAGGCTTTGTTTTGTTTTTGTTCAAACAGAAGTTTGTAGAATAAGATTATGATTTAAAGGAAAACACTAAGTCTTTGATATCTGTGATTATGTATCTATAATACAGTTAAGTGTTCTACATTATAAGAGATTATTTTAGGCTGTTTAATT
Source organism: Crypturellus tataupa (assembly GCA_034781795.1). Lineage (NCBI taxonomy): Eukaryota > Metazoa > Chordata > Aves > Tinamiformes > Tinamidae > Crypturellus > Crypturellus tataupa. The sequence goes on along the minus strand of JAWLRI010000924.1, from coordinate 2,157,190 downwards.
CTCATGGATCTTTCTAATTTTCATATTGTTGATGGATATCAACTGTATACATTTCTTAAAGAACTATGCAATGTCTTGAATATCATGAAGTTGACCTAACTAATTACCAAACATAAGCTGCATCCTGCATTACTACTTTACCAGTATTTTTGTCACATTGGGTTTATGATGAAGTTAAATGTTGTTTACTCATTTATTTTAATTTTAATTTTGTTATATGCCACTGATTTTTATGACCTTTCCAAGTAAATCAGTTGCATCTATCTCCCCACACTCCAATCTATACACTTAGGATCAGGGGTCATTTGAATTAATATCTATGTTTCCTGAATCAGAGAGGGAGACCTGAGATACTTTTGCATAAACTTGTTTTATGGATTTGTATTAGGGATTCTATTAAAATGTTAAATATGGAATAAGACGGAAACATCTGAAGTAAGAAACAAGCAGAAAGATATAATCATGCCATACAGCTTATTTATATCATTATAGCCTTTGATGGTACAATAATGGATCTAGGAATGTAATTAATTAATAATCATTCTGGTCAATGTAAAACTGAACAGAATTGTGAAATATATAAAAGACCAATTAAAAATACTTAAAAGACTAGCATATCTATGGGTATTAAGACAAATAAGACAGGTATTATATGTAGATTATGGTAAGCTTTCAACATTTTAATTACTACCATGTAGTATTTTTAAATAACAGCTTCCTCTTTCATGGTGTAAAATTATTTTTCTTCTTCCAATAGAATGTGCATGTTAAAAATGATTCTACATGACAATATACTATAAAAATTACGTTATTATAATTGTATGAAATGTTCCTGTAATGCTAATTATATGAATGTTCCAATAGAAAATGAATGTTAAAGATTCTGCACTCTATTTAGCTCACTAATTTATAAACAGAAATGTTTTGGTATTAATCACAGTATTGCAGTAATCAGTAACGAGGAAAAATGATACATGGAGCAAATAATATTCAAGGGAAGGGATGACACACAGCACTGATATAAGCATTTAACACCACTTTTAGCATCTATTGTTTTCCCAGTATATTTTTTCAATAAGGAAGGCTAAATAGAAGAGGACATTAACAATGATAGTATTAAAAATCACTTCATTTTTTTATACGTTTGTATGGTTTTCAAAAAACAATATAGAAGAAAAAATATTTTCTATCACGTACTGTGAACATAAGACATATACTCTATATTGCCATTTGCTTAGCCATTTTCAAGTCACTGGGACATCATTCCAATAAATATATATCAGAAAAATACAGTCTATATTTGAACAGGAAATTGATCCTAAAAGGTTAGAAGTGTTAACGGATTCAGGGAGCTGTAACAGGCCGAGCAAGTAAGCATTAATCCCTCTTCACTGGGTGGGGGAAAATATGGCTATCTTCAATTAAAAAAAACAACATTGTTTTTTATTTGTTTGCTATGTTGTTGGTTACATCTTTCTTTCTGAAAAGAGTGAAATATAGGAGGTTGAAAAAGTACTGTGCAGTGCTAGGAAAAGAGGACGCTAATTGCTTGGTTGTACAAGCATGCATACATGCAGATGTGTGCAACCACTTACTGGCATCTGGAAAATTTAGTGGAGCTGGGAAGGTACAAGTTTTTAACAAATCCAGTTTCTGGAAAATGGTTATAATTTCCCATTATCCTAAAGTATGTTAAGAGAGCGTCACAATTGTTACAGTTTACAAAAGGGAAGGAAAAGTGCTATAGTGCCAATAAAAATTCTCTGTGTTTTGAACATTGCTGAAGGTTGCTACGTTCTGATGTCTCATACTAAATGTAGAATAAATATCTGAGGTGCCTCCTTCTGCATCATGTAGATTATTGCATTAAAACAGAATTCATTCAGATCAGTGACTGATAGGTAAGCAATCACAATCACGGTTCTGACCATGAAGTTTTACGTCAAATAGGTTCCAAATATCTTTTTTCTAAGAGCAGAAATTAGACTAAATGCTATGTTTCATGCTTTAATTGTATCTCTGTGTGTTTTTTTTGGCTTAAATTTGACAGGGGATATTTAAGTAGTGAAGGTTAGCCAAGTTGTATTCACAATGCTTTAAATGGATGCTCTTCACAATGATTTGGTATCCATGGACACAAATAATGTGTCCGTAAGTTAGCTGGAAGACAGAAGATTGCATTTAGAATATTTTTTTCTATATGTTATTTCTCTAAAGAATGGTCTCCTAAAAATTAAAGCTTGACATACCTGAATAGGTCACATTATATATAACTAACTGATTTAAACCTTTTTCCAATACTAAGGACTACCAATTGACCAATATCCATTAATCCCAAAATGATAATTTTTATAAAAAGATAATGTAATTGGATGGATTTTAGAGACTGACCTGTTGAGAAGCAGAGGAAAATGAAGGAAATTGATCAAATATACTATACCTGAACAAAATTGTTCCTCTTGAAGATATGCTCTTATTTTTAACAGGATGGTGATTTTATATGCCCATAAAATTGATAAATAATTAAGATAGATAGTATTTTAGGTGCAATTTTTATTTCCACCATGATCAATGTTGAAGATATGAAAATGAAAATCAATTTAAATCTAAACTCCAGATTCTTGAACGAGTATTTGATCAATTTTTTTTTTGTTTGTATAGCTCCTGAAGGAAAAATTAAATAAAATAACTTTTCAATTGTAACTGAATCTACATCCAAGAATGTAATTACCTGTAACACTTCTTTAATTTCAAAATAGTTGAAATAGCTAGTTTTTGAACCTGGTGGTTATTATTGCCATGTTCAGATAAAATCCTCAGAACAGATAGATGACTGGATATCACCAGCTCTTAGTACTGCCTACAAATATATAATTTTTATTGTCAGAAGTTCCATATAAGCTTTGTTCTACAGGGATTAAACTCATGAATAAATGCTTGGAAATAAATGCATATTAGAGAAATACTTTCATTTTGAATTTTAAATAAAAAGACATTGACGTTTATCATAAAATATAGGCAGAGTTTTCCTGTTCTTTTCCTGTTCTTACCTTTCATAGGTAAGGTTGCACAAGGATCACACCAATTCCTTCTTGGAATGCCAAGAATTGTTATCATGAGTTTACGGCATATTTATCCTTTACATTTTCAACACAACAATCAAAGTACCTTAGCACCAAACACAATAAAAATACATGAAGTTCCTTTTGTTTGTTGTTATTTTGAATCCCACTTTTAATTTTCATGAATAACATAAGACTAAAATGTGTTTAAATAACTCTCTGGTTCTGTCTTAAGATGGCAAAATACAGGAAATAAAGTTACCTTTACCGCTTTCAGTATGGCAAGCTCAAGCATGGATTTTCAGCCATAAATAGGATAAAGCTTAGTTATTTTATATCATAACTCCTACATGTGATCACAAAGCACTTTGTGTAAAGTCAATCACAAAATGCAGAGTAAATTAAATTTTTAAGATAAGCTTTAGATCAACAAACTACATGCGTGAAAATTAGAATGAGAATTTCAGACTCACTGACCGTCACTTGTTTTTATGGCCTGGGCATAAAAATAAGTTTTGAGTATTGCTTAGCAAAGAATAGGAGGTGACTTTAGGTAGAATTGGAAGAATTAATTTTCCAGAAAGTATAAGAAAAATGGGCAAGACTTAGGAGAGGAGGAAATAGGAAAATATATGTTCTTACACATGTAAGGTATCATTAGCAAATGTGCTTATGTACCTGAGACTCATCTCTATATGAAAGTAAAACAGCATAAGCTAATAATGAATTGCATAAGCAAACATAAAACAGCACAAAGAAATAATACCAAGGCATTTGCAGATGACTAGAATTATTACTGCAGTTCTAAACTTGAGCTCTTAGAGGAAAATGCATTACCGTGCTAGTTACTCACTATTTTCTCCATTGTTGCATATTTTCTGCAGTGCATGAGAACAGAAAAATACCCTAAAAGGGTATTTGGACCTTTGTAGGAGGACACTCAAAGTACCTGCTCAACTGAGTATGAGGAGTTGCATCTTTTGCGAAAAATGAGCAAGTAAAAAAAAAAAAAAGGGCTTCTACAAACCATCAGTGGCATGTATGGGGAAAATTATTGTAAAATATGGGTCAGCAAAGGGAAGAAATGCTTTCAGCTCTAAGCTATGACATCTTCCTGTTTCCCAGTGAAGGAACCATGTGTATCTAATATTATTTTAAATATTTTTATTCCTATTTTTATACATTTTGAATCAACGTGGGTAAGTAGAGAGGAAATTGTTCAGGCAAAAAATGTAGAATTGGTTATTCTGCACTTGTCATATTTGCTAGTGTCGCTTACATTCCTTTTATCTGCTGCTTGAAACTGGCCCTGTCTTGCAAAGGAGTGCAATGACAGTGAATTTGTCTGGCATCTTTTGATTTACTCTGGCAATAAGCATCCACAAAATACTGTGCTCTCTGCACAATAAACTATGTCTCTCAGTTGGGAGCTTTTGTGCGGCTAAAGCACTAGTTGCTAAGCAGGTAAAGGCCCTCTAACAGTCAGAAAAAAAAAAAAAAAAAGACGTGCAGTACTAGAGATGTTACTTTTCTGTTGGGCACAATTCTCCTATAAACAAGATCCTCATTAACAGTATAACTAACTGGATAAGCATATGAAAAAGAAGGTAGATCTCTCTCAAAGAAAGATGCTCATCTTTTCGAGCATTTGATTGAAAAAAAAAAAAAGAATTGTCCTCTCAGAAAAAAAAAAAATTCTGCTAACCCGTGTGATCAAATTTCTTCCTTTTTGATACACAGGGAAAAACAAATACACAAATACAATGCACAAATACAGACCCCACCTCAAAGACACACACACTTTATAGCAGTTTGGGAGGAACAATTTGCATTTTTACTAGGAAATACACTACAGGTCTAAAAGCATAGGCAATGATCACATTAATGTATAACTAAGTTAGCATGGCTTCTAATGAGGAACAAGTGTAAGAAGCGGGGTTCAAATTGAAATTTTTTTTCACATTTCAAAAGGGTTGTGTATTTTTTAGTTACCTTTGATGTATTCTTTGTTGACAAACACCCAACCTGGGCATATGGATCTGCATTTGAACTAATCTCAAAGTAGAATTCTAAGCAGAAGTAGAATTAATAAAGTATAGGAATTTCGCACTCTTATTAGAAAAATGCAAGTTGAAGAATCAGCCAATATGCCTTTTTGTCTAAATCAGTTGAATTGAATGAACTTCCAGTGGAAAACAGACAGAAAGAGAAGACCATAAATTCTTAGATTAGCTACATCAAGCAGACTGCCAAGGCTGAGAACATAGGGATTTTATGGAGTTCTGGCAGAGGTCTGAAGAGAAATTACTCTTTGGACTTCTTAAAACAAACCTGTCGGGCTCTCCAGTGGTGGATACCCAGCTCTTCAGCCCTGGAAACCGCCTGAGCCAGCAACTGCAGAAAATTTCCTGATAAGAAACCTACTTTTCTTCTCTCACTTATAGATACAAGCTTATATGTAGTACTCCATGGATTAATTAGGAGCATCTCATTTTTAATAATAGGATGAAAACTTTCTGGTTAGATTTACTTATAGAGAAATTTCATTTCCCAAAATTGTTTTTGACTATTTTAGATTTGAATATTGGTATCTACACATTAGTACAATATGGTAAAAAAATGCAGATTTCTATAATGATGTTCTGTTGTAGTCCAAAGACTCTGAGAAGTACTGTCAAGAAAAGAAATCTATTGAAAATATATAAATATCCTTAATGTAAACCTTCCTAGTCATTTAATTCATATATTAAAATATATTTTCTTCCTCAGAAGAATGGCAAACATTGTCACTGAGGCTGCAGTATTTCATTCACTATGGCATAAAATCACAGTTATTTTTCATTTTTATACTAGGCTTTCTGGTAAGAAAGTCTTCCTCTTCCATGTTGTTGTATAACTCTGAACATCATGACCTTGCTTGCTTTCAAATCTGTTATTCATTTCTTTCCCTAACGCATATTTTTCTTTTCTAGTTGATATTTTCCTCTATTCTTTATTGATCATAGAGTTAATCTATTTCTTTTTCTCCTGCCATCATTCTCCCCTGCCAAAAAATATTCACATATGTCACAAATTCGACCTTACATTTCAGATAACCACTTAACATACCAGTTTGATAAATAACTGTCAAACAGCTTGTTGAGATCAACCGCAAGGTTTTAAGGTGATGCAAACAGCACCTGGGAGATTAGCTGATATTTTGAGTCACGCGTGCATTAAGAACTAGGAATAAAAAATGACCAACTTTAGATATAAGCTTTGATACAAGGAGGCCTTTTTAAATGCCTGAGATTGTCTGGTTTTATGTGTTTGTGTTCTTGTGTTTTTTTTTAAATACATATTTATGTTTTCTTTTTTATTTGTATATTTATTTGTGCACTCTGTCCTAGTTTAGTCTTCATTCAAGGAAGTAAGAGGCTGGAAAAAATTGCAGTCCTGGCCCTTATTTGAAGGATGCTCTCCCAGGAGCACAGGCAATTTGGTCGAGGAGATTTCCCTTTTCACTCATGCCAGGATGACCTAACGCAGGGCAGTCTTGTAGGAAGCCTGGGCAGGGGGCAGAGAAAGCTCTTTGGACTTGCAAGACACCACGCAAATGAAATAATGACTGCAAAAACAATAAATATGTTCTGCATATCTTAAAACATTACAAAAACTCAAATTATACGCATATTGGTACAAACTGTTCTGTAGTAGATGAGGAAAAGGAATTCCCCTTTTGTTAGAAAATTATTTCCCTTTTACCAGCTACCATTCCTAGTTCTCCAGAAAATTTCTGAAGAATGCCTTATACTTACAAGGTATCAGAATATATCAACTTTTAGACATTTAAAATAATGAAAGTCACCAACTTTTGGTCACATATAATAGATTTATTCCAAAGGTCTGAAAACAACAAAATTGGAAGCTGCTGCCTAATGCAGCTCTTACCTATAACCCACAAGAAAACGCTCATCTTTGTCACAATCTAAGTGATATCCATTAGTCTGTGTCAAGTAAAACCTTATCACTCATCAGCACTTTTAATCTTTCCTTCAAGCCTGACTAATACTCTTCATTAGTCTGTTTTCAAATGGTTCTGAAGGCCCAAAATGACCCTCTCCGTTTCACAGGAAAATTTTCTGTCTTCACTGTGATTATTCACCTGCCAGATGCTGATCTCCTTCCTGACATGGAATTGACCCACAGTCTAATCCTTAAGTGATCAGTGGAATTACTCAAGTGAATAATGACATGGGAAATAGAGTTGTGCTTGGCAAATAAAAAAAAAAAAAAAAGAAAGAATGAAAGAAAAAAGTGAAAACACAACAGGAGCTATTTTAACAGACATATCACAACTTCCTGAGTGTGCATCGGTATCTTCATGGCATGAATTTGCTAATGAAAAAATTAGACCTATTGTAATATATCTACCAAGTATCTTAGCAAACTTCTGCAAATGCTTAAAGAAAAAAAGAATGAATTTTATAGAACATGATAGTATCATGAAACACTTGTATAGCTTTTATGTTTGTATACTTAAAACATTATGTCGAGCAAATTCATTAATAAACTGTAGGTACAGCTTTGTTTTTTCATTTTAGTCTAAAACAAGGTGACCTCATAATTTATGCCCTTTAATATTTCTGAAGTAGAGAAAGCTATGTACAAATGTATTTCACTATATAGATTCAACCAAAATGATATTTGCAGTGTTTAAATATAAAGAGGCCAAATATCTTGGAAAACTCATGCATAATACCATTATACAGTAAAATAAAGCACTAAACAGATTTAAAGTAGCAAACGTTTTATTGGAAGTCACAGCAGAGTCACATTTTAATTTTTATTACCTATGAGCTATCTTTGCAAACAGGGTTTTAAAGACAAACTTAAATTCTAATGCAATTTAACTGACAGCAACTGTATCAAATACATTTGATTGATTGTTTTTTATTTTAAATTCAACCTCTGGAGTATAATTCATCTGCCAGAGGAGTGTATGGGAACTTTTCAATGATATAGTAGGAATTTTCTGTTACATATTACCTGAATGATGTAATAAGACTGACTTTGTGATTACAAAGAAAGCATATGATATATGTTGACTATGACCAAGGTATGTTATTATCTGTTAAATTTAGTAAACATTTTTAAATGGATCCTTTTTCAATTGCTTTTGCATTATAGAATTGCATTTTGTATTCTGTAGGTGCTCATTCACTACACTTATTGTCAGTTGTTTCTCACAAATAATTTACAGCCAACGATCTCCTGGAAATCAATATCAGACTCTTACATTTACAAAACTCTTAGAAATGCAGAAGTAAAGCTTTTATATTAATTAAAAATAGATCTTGCTTTTCTCTTGCCAGGCAGAAAAAAATAAAGAAATAAAGTCCCCTCGCCCAACCAAAAGGAAAAAAAAGTCCTCTGAGAGTCTTGGTAAATGTTAGTACTTACTTGTTGCTTAGTAAAACATAGTGTGTTATCTTAGCATCACTTCTGGCAGTGATTTCCTTAGGAGCGCATTGGGATTTTGAGTCTTTTGTTTGTACATTTTAACCACATACGCTCTGCAACTGGTCTGAGCTTCCGGCTCTCATGTAGTGGAAAAAACAAACAAACAAAAACACCTCAATTAAGACAACTAAATACAGAATTAGCACTGCATAGCTAATTTCAACCAAAACAAATAAATTGGAAAGAAAGCTGAAGCATATCTCATAGAATTGTACAAATGTAACATTAACAGTAGCACATACAAAGCTGTTTGTGCATCTGTAGTTATAATACTCCAAAGTTTTCCTTTGAATTTCAAGAGCAAGTAAAATGTAAACTAAATGTTACTCTCTTACTTGCTCCTGCTTACTCTTCTTAACTCTACCTGTCAGATATTAAACAGAGTGAGAAATTTGTATATTAACTGCAGTTAAACAGCATACACTTAAATATATGAACAAGAGTATCCTTGAAAGAGCAGTTTATTAATTCCTTTCTCAAGCCCAGTAAAATGAGCGCAGATCTTACACAAGCATACAAAAGAAATGGCTTTAAGATCCAAGATTATTCTTTGAAGAAATACAATAACACATTGTCTTCAGTGGAAACTCAAATGGCCCTCTGTTAGTGTAGCATCTATTATGCACAATCCAATTATGTTCCTGTAGACTTGATTAGGCTTTTTTTGTTTTTTAAGTAATAGTGATACAAGTCTTATTCCTCTTTCACATGTGAAAATGATTAATTAACTAGTCCAATTTTTAATAATTCATTTGCTACTTATGTGTTTACAGACTAAAAAGACATGCTTTTGTTGATGGTATTATTTCACCCTTTGTGGAGAGCCATTCCCTTGAGTCATGCAGTATTAATTCTGAGAAGGACGAATGAATGAAACATTTTAGAAAATTATGTAACAACAAAAATAATTAGCACTCTGTGTCCATCTAAATTGTCAGGGTGTCAGAATTAAACCAGTAAATGAAAAAAAAAAAAGACTTTTAACAAGTATCTGTGAGCCAACCATTGTTCTCGTTCACATGTGAGGCTGCATTACTCAAGCTGCACTCTAGAAAGAGAGATTCATATATGTAAACTAATGAATAAAAACAGATATTGCAGGAGCCATAAGAAAATTTAAGAGAAGACTGAAAAAAACCCCAGCTGATATGTGAAGATAAGTAAACAGGAGAAGGCTGATTCATCTAGAATAAGTTGTCTGAAATGGAGATGAGCAAATAGTGCAGTACTGTGGATGTGGTCATTGTCAGGTCTGTAGATATAAGAGATTTTAAAGAGATAAATAGTCCAAATAGTATATACAGGTAAACACAAATGCGAAATCAACTAGAAGGCAACAGTATACTGTGTAGATGCAAATTAAATACATTTTTCCAAAGCATATTAAGAAGTCTAGCAGTAAAGTAACCAAAAGGTATTTATAAATACAATTATACAATTATAAAAACAATTATAATTGCATTGAATTAGCAATCAATTAATAACCAAACCAAGAAGATGAATGCCTGGGAAGAGGAGCTGCTGAAGCATCAGGGAAGGAGAAGGTCTTGATGCAGATCTAGGAAGGTATCGGATGCTTTAGGTGACATGCAGTTACGGATGGTCTCAAGAGGAATAGAACCATCACAAAGGCAGAATCGATATGCAGGTTGGCAGATAAATGGCTGCTTTCATGTGCTCTGGGAAATGTAGAAAACCGAAGCTAAAATGGAAAACTCTGCTGCAGGATTTCCAGCCCTTACACAGTATGCTCTGCCCTGCTTTCATCAGCCGCTCTCAATGTCAACTGATGGGCAAGTGTTAATACTGTCATGCTGGGAGCTGTGATCTGAGAACAGTGGTGAGACCCAGTGCCCGCCATGTGAGTGACAGGCTTTAGTCCTGTCCAAGCAACAGTTGCTATCTTTCTTTTTATGGCTGGTATTACCAACATAAATGAAAATAATGGTTTTAATAACAAAAGTCCTTGGAGTATTAGTTTTCTACCAATAACAGTCCCAGTCTAGCATGCTTTTGTGTGGATAATATTGTAACCTTCTTCATTTTGATTGTTTTTTCTCCTTTTCTTTTTACTTAAGCCATTTCCTTTTTTGACTTATGTTTACATGGACAAAGATGCTCTGAATATATCTAAATGATGACTGCATCTAACTGCTCTAGGTTTTAAGAGAAAAATGAATTAAGCTAGTATCACCATGCAGCACTTACTTTGAAAATTAAAAAGATTGACATTCTACATCTCTATGCAGTCCTGTAATTGCTTTGACACTTGCGAAGACTTTCAGCCATTATATCAAAGAATATGTTGCATAGAAATCTTCATAGACTCATTTAGGCCAATAAAGATTTTCCTGATTCTACTACTCTGTAGCTATTCATTGTAATGAGAAGAAAAAACAAACAAACAAAAATTCCTTATCTCCCTTTCCCTCCCCTTTCCCAAACCCTTTCCCTTTTATGTAATCAGATATATGTTTTATTTCATCACAGTGTTAACAAGGTTCTATAACTAGTTTTCAATAGTTTCAGTTTTATTATCCTCTAATAAACACTTAAGGGGCTAAGGTGATAGTTCATGTTACTGTTGATCTTAGATTGTAAGTTGAACTTACCTTCTTTTTTCAACTATAGTTTTCATTTGTCTTACATAGGCACATAGTATTCTTTGAAGAGAAAATACAGTCTATTTAATATATTGAGCCACACTAATGCAATGTCAATACAACCTCCACAATCATTGGTTATTGCAGATAGATAGAAAAAAAATTGTTTCCAACAGTACCAACTATGGTTACTGTTACATTATGTTAAAAACTGTTATGCTACTCTTATTATGTTAAAAAGAGCCGGGATGCTCACCACAATCTGATATTCTGTGACTGGACCAGCCTGGTGACCACATAGTCTCAGAGAATTCTGGACATCTCAGCCCTGTGCTAATTCCTGACCAGACAGCCTCTCCATGGGACTGATCGGCTTTCCAGGGTGAGTTTCCCTCCTGTTGAGGATGTCCCCATTTAATTAAGAAGCCTCAATATTTGTTGGAGAGAGGACTGCAGCTTACACATCTCCTCTCTCATTTCATTTGAATATCTTAGCCAAGGGGGTTACTGATCTTGTGCTTCTCTCTTCTTTGTCTTTGTTCCAGTGATGATTTCATTACTTTCTTGTAGGGAAATTAATTAAATACCTTCAGCTGGAGAAATTCAGAGGGAGAGAGAGATCTGTACTAGCCTCTCCAGTAACCCTGCAATTAAGGCAGGCTGCTGAGACGTGAAATACTTTCATTGCAATGCAATCAGGTACAGACGAGATGTTAAGGAAGTCCCAGATGAGCACCCTGTCAGCTCTGCAGCTGTCCTCCACGGCTGGAGTGGACTCATCTCCCTCACGGGTTCTGTATCAGGCCGCGGAGGTATCATCTGTGAATCCCACCGCCGCTGAGCTGCAGCACAGATAAAAATCAGTTTTGTTGGAGATATCACTGCTCATCCTGAGCTGCAGATATGCAGTTATTTTGCTCCAAGTCCCAGTGATGCGATGACTGGTGCACGTCAACGTGTTGTGCTGAGCTCAGTGAAGAGCTGCAGTAACGTCCTCTTGTCACCAGCATACTGGGACGTGCTGGGTGTCATCCTGCTCCAAGACAAAAGGGTGATTTAATGCACACTTCATGACTCAAATGCTCACTGCATAACTTACCGGCATCCATATTTTGTTTGTTTGACAAGTTACATGCTGGAAGTCGAGACACTGTAGCCAAGTTCAATGGGTAATCGTAAGCTTTGCATTTCCATTAGAGCTGACGTTATCTGTCAATTTGAGGTGAGGTGATTTGTCTGTGTCTCAATAGGATGCCATGTGGGAATGTGTATGAGATACCTGTGAACAAGACAAAATTCTTCTGCTGGAAAATTCAAAGCAGTGTCAGTTCAGACTGCATCACACAGATTTGCTGAGTCCCTTATTATTTTTTAACAGGGCAAGAAATAAAAAAGGTCAGAAATGATGACAGTCAGAACAATCAACAGATTCATTGTGAGAGACATAAGCAAATCCTGGAGTGACAGGAGAAATAATATATTCTAAACTAAGTAAGCCCCTTCTTCAATGCACTGGTGCCCTGACAGTTTGCATATCTTCCATTTTCCTGGAGGTTTAAAGCTTTTATGTTTTAAAAATCTAAATAAAATATATTAAATCTTTCCGGAAAGCAGTGATTCACAGAATTCCCCTTTCCATTCCTCTCTTAAGCCCTATTTTTATGTCAGTCTGCTCTCATGCTTGTCAGTACATGACTATCTATCTGAAGTATTTCAGGGCTCCTGCAATGCTGAAAATGGCATAGGACACAACCACACATCTCCCATAACTAAACCTCACTGCAGGTCAAAATCTATCATTGCTTTTCCCTTCTCTCATTTTTGCGGTCTATATCTTAGCAGGATACTGAAAGCCACAGCCAGGTGGCTTATGGCTGAGGGACTTGAAAGGAGTTTCTGCTGAGCTAACATGATTTGAAGGGGGAGTGGGCCAAAAGTAAACCACTTCTTAGATTTAGATTATACATCATGTACATCATGATGTTTTAAAGAGGCTGCTCCAGCTGCCAAAAAGAGTTTGAAGCATTAGGCCACACAATGGAAAAATGTACCAACATAAAAGGGAAACAGAAGCCAAACAGGTATGAGGATTTTAATTTTATTGCTCACGCTTTACTTCCCATGAGAGTCATGGCTTAATGTTGGAGGCTGTACAAACCAGAACTAGAGAAAAGAACTACTCAGTGGTATCTGCTCACCAGTAACATCCCGTTTCAAGTTTTTTTTTCTCCATTTTTTTTCTTTTTTTTTTTTCAACTGACTTTGCTATCTTCTGTTTGCTTGTTTTGCTACTTGTTTCTTTTGCCCTCCCTTTTTCCCCCTTATGTCAAATTTTCACAACCCATCCTTCGCATAGGTCTTCTAAAAGGGTGAGAACAGACCCTTACAGGATAGATCTGTTTATTTTGCTTTGTTGCTTTGACTAATTTTTTTTTTCAGAGATATAACTGCTCCAAATGTTTCCAGGCTTGGAAATTGCCCACTGAATCCAGTCCAAGATGCGTAAGTAATGACCATCTCTTGTATTTCACCAGTTTATAGTGGTAAATAACAGTGAATTCCGCATGAAGAAAGACATTCTAGATTCAAAGATGAAAACATTTCAAACATTCTTTAAATGTTAGGCATCTCCTAAATGCAATGACAAGTAGTCAGGAGATGAAAATCAATTCTACAATTGAAAAAAAAAAACCTAAATATCATTATGCAGATTTTATACATTTGTATTTGGATTGCTTTAAATATCTGGAAACATATTCAGTCTCCATCAGCAAGTAGGTTCAAATATCCAATATACAACCTTTTAAAAGACATGAAAGCCACATATTACTAATGGGATAACCAACACTTGGGCATAGTCATTATTTGAGCATTGTTTATGCAATCTTAAAACATTAATTTTAAAAAGTTTTCCTCCACAAACCTCTAATATTCATAGTCTCTTTGTAAGTGGTATCATAAGGACCATATCTCTAGATATCAAAATACCTAGAATTACATCAGACAGATACTGCAGCTTTGACTGATTAACAGTAGTCTGGTAGGAAAAGCATTAATAAGGTAGCTAATAGTCTTTAAGAAAAAGTAGTCAACTGTCTTTTCAGTAATTCACTCTAATCTATTCTATGTTTATCAGTATCTAAGACTAATTGTCCTATGCAAACAGGCTTTACTGTGCAACAGTAAACAGGTAACAGGTGTTAGAAAGCTTTGTAATACAAGCAGGTATTACAAGCTTTGAAAGAGTGATGAAAACCTTACTACCAGTCCATTTCTCATGGATTTATTTTCATTCATTCATTAACATTTTAATTTCACATGTTTCAGAAGTGTTCCAAAATTATCACACACATATTTAAATACAAAATACTCGGGAGACATCATTTCACAGAACTACGTCACATTTAATGTGGGGGTGTCAATTTGAAATGTTAGACTAAAAGGTCATATTTTAACAAGTCTGGAGGCCAATTGTATCAAGAAATTTAAGTGAATGTTTCGTCAGTTCTTTGTCCTGTAGTCTTAATCTTTGTACCTGACCAATAATATATGCATTACATTAGCAAATCTTCTGATAGTCTTTTACAACACAACTCTTATTCAGAGAGCAAGTCTTGTTTTCTATGATGTTCACTTCTTAATAAGAATAATGAATGCTTAAGTGGATGATTAAAAAGATGTAAGCTTAAAAAAAGGGAAAAATACCTTTGTCCAAATGTGTAGATTTCCAATGCTGTCCATTTCTGTTGCTCTGTGGAATAAGCAGTGTTGAGAATGAAATTTTCTTGAAGACCATCTCAAGAATACTGTGAATGAAGTGAAATGCTAAGGGACACCATGCAGGAGCAGACCTATGCACTTAAGAAAAAGTTACTAGAACTTTTTCCTGCGGCACACTGCTATAGCAGTTTTATATTTCTAAATGAAGAGGACAAGTTTTACAGACTCTATAAAAGGATAATATGCTTAACATCAGATTGTGACTGAGAGTGCCTCTTGTAAGGGGGAATGTGTGCCAATATTAGGAATTGGTTTATGATATCCTTATGATATGTTATTTATGTTGCATGTTTAAAGTTGACAATTATTTAACATCCATCTAGGAAGATTTACTGTTAAGGAACACAACACACAATTCTGCAACACAAGCATGACGTTATAGCAGGATTCCTTTCTGTAGCCATTCTTGTTAAAACAAACAAAACCAAAACAAAACCATGCTTTATATCAGATGAAAAGTTCCTAAAACATGGATATGAAATATATTATTAGAGAATCCTTCTGATATACATAATGAACAGCTACATAATCCAAAATCCAGCCTAGCCCCAAATGGTCAGGAAACTGTATATATAATCCTAAATCACATTAGACTGGTGAGTAGACTGCCTGCCCAGAGCCATAGGAAGGGGTTTCACTGGGCTCATTCAATACTTCTGCCCGCTACCCCCTCATAGCTGGCGGCCACCCAGTACAGTTCTTAGGCATTACTAGAGAAATTCTTGCTTCCTACTCAAAGCGGGAAAAAATCCATTCATTTGTAAGTCCTAAATTTCAGACTCATAACTGTTCTGTATTAGTGTGTAAAATTCTAGGTACTATTGACTTATAAATTACTCAGTAATTAAAGGAGTTGGAAATCACACTTAAGGTATTCACCATCCCGTGCCAGGCCATTAAATCCTTCTGGAATTGTGAAGTACAGGATGTTCATGATTTGTTTCCCAGGGCTTTTCTTTGTTCCCGTTATCACACTGAACAATAACATTTCAAAGCTTTCTTCCTACACCTGACAACTTTTCCATCTTACGACTTCCTTTACCTTTTCTACATACACAGACCTGAACTCCTGGAGAACACATGAAGGCTTATTTTGGTTAATTTAGAAAGGCAGTGGCAAAAATGCAATCCTTTACATGTCATTGTAAAAATGATTCTGAAATACTGAAAAAAAATGACAAGAGAATTACTGTGTGGGAGACAGCCTTCTGGGGATTTTTTTTTCAAAGTTCAGTGTCAGTGATCTTGTACAATTGCCTTTGAATACTTCAAGAGAAATACATATTAGCTCAGTTTCAAGGGTAATGCTGAATAAGTTCTTTTTTAACAGAGATTACTGGAAATGGTATTAAATTGCCCCATATATTCCTGTATAAAATAAAGATGAATTTGTATTTTATTTATAAAAATGTCACCCTCATCCACTCACTAAAGATGAAAGAGAGCCTCCCATTCCTGTTACTGCAGATGAAGACTAAGTGGTAGAAGACCAGAAAGCAGTTAGAACAGAGTAAACTTCAGGAGAAAGAAAAGGAAATACATAAACGAAGCACAATAGCAAAGTGAAATATTAAGGAAGGCACACAGGATACAACCGGGGATGACAATGATTTCATTGACTCCTTACGTGCTTTTCAAAATTGAAAAGCAAGATAATAAAGGTTAGACTTACAAGCGCAGAGGTATTTTCTTGAATAGTGATTGCTTACAAGAGCAGTGTGAACCAATGGAACCACTTTGCCAGTCAAAAGATAGGATCCACTAAATCAAAATGATTCCTGAGAGATAACTTTTTACTTTTTCCTTAAAGTCTTTGAGAAGCTGAGGTCTAGTGAAAAAATAGACAGAAAAACAGTCCTATGTCATTTACAGTGCAGTTTGCTTGAAAACATTCCAGCAAATTAAAAAGCTGCTACCAGAGGCAAGGATGAAAGTGAAGGACTAAGGGAAAATGCCAATGCATTTTTTTTTCACAATAATTTTTCCTATTACATATTATTCCTTTCTAAAAAGCTTTATTTTAAATTAAACAACAATTAAATGCTAAAAACATGTTTCCTAAATGCTTTTTCTTTTTAAATGCTTTTGCACAGCAAGAATAATGTTCCTAATAGAGGCATTAGCAAAGAATAAATCTATCAAGTACTTACTTTCATAATTTATTCACTTTAAAATATATTGACATACTGGAATTCCCCTGAAGACTGATTTTTCTTGCTACAAGACCATCTTGAACTCTGCTAGTCTATCTGGCTAGAAATTGACTTCTCAGCTATTTTTTCCATTTTTACAATCTTCTTTATTCTTGTCATTTTTTTTTTCATTGAAAAAGAAGTATCTGTCGGCTATCATGACCGTTGCTTGCAGCTTATATTTCTTTATGTTTATTTGCAGGCTGTCAAGATATTTTCTGACAGCAACACTGTGCTTTAGTGTAAAAATTGCAATTCCAAATAATAGGTAAGCTGGGCTATTTCAGGTTAGAACATACCCCCAGAACTACTTAAAGTGAGTTTCTTTGTGATTTCTGTTTGTCAGACTTTCTGGCCCACTTTTTAGAACATCAATTTTATTTTGAAATATATCACAGCTTGGGTATTATCAAATTGAAATAAAAGGAAAAACAAAAGAGTGTCCATTTATTTTTAGTGGAAACTATGCATTTTCCGCAATTCATTCAAAATACTGCATATTTGCTAAGAATTGCTTCTGAGTCTCAAAACAAAAATAAAACAAAACAAAACCAAACAAAAACAAATAAACAAAAAACACACACACAAAGACTTTTTTTTTCCAAATAAATTTATCTCAGGTATATGCCCAAATACAGAGCACGAGGTTCTGTCTTTTATCGCTGATTTCAAAGATGGGAATGTTGCAGCTAGATGATCAGCAAACACATTTTCTAGGTTTTTAGTGGGCAAGTTTCATGAAGGCTTTCTTGTGCTTACTTTAGTTTAGTTCTCCTGATTGACTATTTCTTGAAATTGATGGTCTCCTGTATCATCAATACAGGGACTTAATAAATGAACATACACTCATTACTCTTATGCTGGGCGTTTGGTTGCCTCTCTTTCAAATAAGAGGCATTGAGCTGCTATCCATTCTTGCTCCTCTACCTAACCTTTAATCAAGAATTTGAGGAAGAAGTTGAAATTTTCATGAACTCCACTGAGGAGAGTTTGAAAAAAATGTTTTGAGTTGCATATGAGTTTCATAGAGTAGAAAATAATATTTTATGGGTTTTGCAAATTAAGTCCAAGTCATAAGATAATGACAATAAATTAAACAAAAAAAATATGAAAAAGGACAAAAATTTAATAAGTAGTATCAATTGAATGAGAAATGAGAAGGCTAAAGAAAAACAAACTGGAAATACTAAGGGATAAAAGACTTGACACTGCACAAGTACAGTATTAGTTATGTAAGTGATTCAAATGAAAAGGCAAGTCTACCTGGAAGAATGCTGACAATTATTAAGATCACCTGCTACACACATCTCAAAATCTTTGTTGGAGGGAAGTGCCCTGTTAATTATGATGTCAAGATTTCTTAAAAGTATTGTAACAGCAAAGACTGAAGTAAGAATTACATTTAGCTACCCATGTACAGACTGCCTGTTGGTGCCTAGAAGTTGCTTCCTCAGTAAGCAACGTTGAGGAATAGGAATATTCCTAAAATGGAAGTTCAGCAGGAAATACTGTACTTCCATTATTAATTTTGGTTAATTCACATTACATTTTTAGTAATTCACATTACTGACTGCTCCCTCCACGTTTACGCCACATATCTGGGTAATAAAAATACACTTTCCGACTGATGGGCCCCACAAGCTCGTGAGCAAACAGGCTGCGTGCAGTGAGAAGGACTTGCTCGCTGTGTCATCTGAAGCTGTCGTCTTGTTTTCAAGCCTTATACTGATGGTATTCCAAGTAATAACATTACCGACCCTTTAGACGGCGTGGAGACAATGAGAGGAACATATAGACCCTCCCTCCCGTCAGGCCACCAAGCATCTGTCTGGTCCGTAGCTGTGCTCATCACTATACAGCAAGGCTGGATGGTTTTCAGGCTCTTAAGAGGCGTGAAGGGCAGGTGAATATATTTTGAGACTAAATACTGTACGTAAAGTATCATGATAATTAATACAAACACAAGTGAGAATATGGATTCAGCTGGGCATGAAAAGCTGTAGTTTTCAAAGCCCTTGCTGATTTTGTAATAGCTGATTTAAAAGTCCAGCTGTGATATGCAATATTATACATTAGAGTTATTTGGAATGGGATACACTAATGTGAAAAGAAAATGCTAATGAGCTGTTTTGTTCATCATTACATTTTATTATACCGTATAGTGGCAGCCATCTCAAAGATTATGGTGGAATGTCTTTCAGAATAGTAAATACTGTTTCATCTGCTACGAGTGTCAGAGAGAAGGCCCTCAGGAATCTAAAGATTGTCCTTCATACAGAAGAGTGGGAAAGCATTGTTGTAGCTCCTTTGTACTGTGAAACAGAGAAAGATACAATTTTAGCAGGGAAATAATTCATTTTGGTAGGGCTCTGATAATACAACCATGTAAATCATTTGAAAAAGTGCTTTAACAATAGAAGTTTGGGATCATAATATATTCAAATTTATACAACATGAGGTTGTTCTTCGTGATTTGAGGTTGTCAGGATGCTTGTGTTGGAGGAAGATAACCTACCTCTTTTGCTGCAGTCTGTGGGCTGGATTTATCTGGATCAGTTACCACATCAAGAACTTAGAGACAATGTAAATAGGTCTTATAATCCTTCCTGATTTTCCTTATAATAGGCACTATGAAATTAAAAAAATACTGTATAAATTTAACTCATCCACATACACATATATGCACACATCCCATTGTGTGTGTAACGCACACACACACATATCAATACGTTTTACATATATAAAGATAGGTGAGTGAGAAGATGTGGGAAGGTATTCCTTTTTACAGGGACAATAATATGACATATTTCCCTGTAAAAAGGAATGCCTTCCAAACAGCATAATCAAATGTAAACTCAGTTTAACAGACAGGATAGGAAAGTGAAGAGGAGGAAAGCTGTAGCCTGCGGTTTGAAATAAATTAATTAACTCCAGTTTTAAAATTATTTACTCACAAGTTTCCTAAATACTATATTACTGTAGGAACCAGAAACCTAAACAGTTTTCCATAGCTTTTAGATAACCAAAGAATGGAGAATCCAATCAATGGCTTTTGAAATGAGCACACAACACCACACAGAAAGTTTTTTTAAAGTAGTCTTGGATTGTTTAGTTAGATTTTATATAATAATTTTGAACAACCTTAAAGAACTCTCTGAACATACTAGAACAGTAAATAACTGCTGGAAATTCTGGTGGCTGGGGTGAGTGAGGAAACAAATAGTCGTCTGTGATGAGATTGTACTAAAAACAAGAATAAAAAGCAAGACTAGTTCTTCTTTCCCTACCCCACCCAGTTCTTCTTTCACCACTTCTAAGTAGCCTGGCTTCAGTGAAATCACCTCTGATGACCTCATTGCAACGCTGGGTGACCCTGGTTTGCATTGTGAAAACAGAAACCCACTGTACATCCCTAACAATATGCTACCTTTAATTTTCAAGTTTTGTTTTCCTTCAAGGAGAATTATCAGCAATGCGCATGGAATGTAATTTCATTTTAGCAGTAGCTATAGTAATAAAAAATTACCATTCCTTGCTAGGTGATATGATACTCCTATACATTTCAAAGGAAATTAGCATCAAAGAAGGTAAATATCTGTGAATTTGTGATTGCTCTTGAAATATTAGTGACAAGCATTTATTTCCACAAAATGGAGTAAAAACATTATTAAAAGTATTTGTAAATACTTGAAAAAGACAGGAGAAGTTATTATTTGCCATTATTTATGAAGTATCATTCAGTCCATATGATTTTCATGCAATATTTATGTAAATAGAATAAACTATGGATAAACACCAGGAATTCTGCCATATTTTTGTTTGCAGCTACAGATTCGCAGTTTTTAAAGCTAACTCAAGAAATCAAAACAGTGACTTCCATCCAGCAAGTTCTAACACCACCATGTTTTTTTTCCAAAATATATATATTTTTTCTTTTAAAATATGTATACTTTTAGCATTTTCTAACACGTGCAATTTTCAACATGCAAAAAAAAAAAATAAAGTCCCATTTTAAGCAGGATACTAATGAGGAACAATGGCAAAGAAAGAAAAAAAAACAAAGAAAAACATAACTGAGGTAGGCGGACTCTTGTAGGGGTAGTATGCATTGAATATACTGGCCCCTGAGCTTTCAGTTAAAATTTTGTGGGTATTTTTTCTGTTTTTGCCTCTTTATCCTGTTCCCTTGGTGATACTTCTTATAGTACGCAGATATGCAGACGCATAGTGCATCAAAATGAGTTTGCAACCTGCCTTCCAAATACATGCTCTACTGTGTGTCTCGGTAGGTAGGCATCACTTTTTGCAAAGCCTAGAAGAACTATCAGTAATTCCAAGTGTGGCTTAGTACAAAGTAAATTTAAATCTTGTGAAAATTTAGGCCTGTACTCTCTGCATGAGTCTTTGCGTACAGAATGCATTAAAAATGTTTAACTTAATGTCTCTCCATACCATTGAGACTTGGGTATATCTAAAGCTGCCCTACTTGTATTGCTCAGACAAGAGGCACTCTTTCTGATAGCTACGGACAGCTACCTCCTGATAGCTACCTCTGCTAGCAAAGAGATCAAGCTAACGTACTCTGCCTTTTGCTGGAGCTTCCCATGTCACCGAGACGGTCATCATATGCAGCAGTCATATGTGTATCATCGTATGCAGGATACACAGGTGAGGGCAGAGCAAGAAATGGCCCTGTGCAAGCACATACTGCCTTACTTGATGATGCAATATGTGTCTGAAGTGCTTTTCTTTATCTCTGCACCAAAGAAGATTTTACCTTTCTGCATGTTGTACTTCACACTTACCTTTACTGGGTTTTATATTATTGATTTCAGACTGTTTCTCAATCTATCAAAAACATACTGCATTCTATTCCCATCCTCCAAAGCGCTTGCAAACATTTCCAAATTGATCTTACATGAAGATTTGATAAGGAAGCTCTTTATTCCAAAATGAAAATTATTAAAGGAGATACCGACCATTATGTGCACCATAGACCACTACGCCGGCCTCTCTGCACCCAGTGCTTCCTTCACCCTGAGATGAAGCCACAAAACAACTAAGCAAATGCCAGAGTGTCAAAAAAGAAAAAGGTGATTTCTCATGTATCAGATCTACAGCTTTACCCTCTGTTGACTAAGTCAATTCCCAGACTTTGAAATGAAAGATATACATATATACTGGTTTGACTTTCTTCTTGTTAAGAAATTCACACTGTCCATTTCTTAACACTTTGCTATTCTAACCAAGCAGATTCTGCTCTTTTAAATTTAGTGCAATGACTAATCTCACACTTTGCTTGCAGCACCTCTTTAATTCTAATAACTTCACAGATAAAGCTTATATATTCTAGCGCCTTGTTCCATCAGGCATTTATTTCTGGAAATCAGATCTGGGTATATTATACTAGTTATTTTCCTATTTTTAAAAGGCAGCAGAGTCATATCTCTTTTACAAGGGTACACTTTATAAGCTTTTGTCTTAAGTATGTACTGTATCCTTTGTCTGACTATATTACTTTTAGTAGGTAGACTACAAATATTTTTTTTTTTATCAAAGAAAAGAAAAAAGAAAGAGAGAACTGAGGGTTTTCTGATTTCTTCTCCCCCGCCCCCCCAAGTACTTTAAACTGTATTCTGCTGCATCTCTCTCATGGAAACTGCCTTCACCGGCACATCTTTAGCCTGTTACTCGGCAACCTTGACACATTGGATATTAGCTGCCATCTATGTCACTTTCTCACTTAGAAAAAGAAAAGAGAAAAGAATAGAAAAGAAAAAGCTTTAAAAATTCAAACAGAAGCTGATCTCTGTCTTTCCAATCTGGTGACACATATTCTTTTCATACAGCTAGTTCTGTCAAGGTCTATACTATTAACAAATATTCAAAACAGAGAAATATACTTATGACATCAAGTCTATAAATGAAGAGCTAACTATACTGTATATTTATACCATACTACATGCTTTCCTCAGTGTCCAGTAAGTTTGTTTTACTGTAGTATTTTTAAGTATCATCTTCATCCCTAGAAGAAGAAAAAGAAATCTCCAAAGGCTCTCTCTATCCTATTGCTATAAAAAGAAGACCATATATTCAAATTTAAAGAAATATCATAAGAGCTAAAAGATAAGGCTATATATTTTACACAGTGTCACTAAATTGTACATATAGTTTTTGTTTTTGTTTTATTTTCCTGTGTACACAAGGGCCAGAAAACATACTGAAACATTTTATCCATTCAAATGAGCAAATAAGCAGGCGACTGAGTCTTTGATCTGTCTAGGATGGACTAGCTGTCTTTTTAAGTGGAATATATGTCTTTGTGAAATATGTGAGATTCATTTTCTAAATTCTAGGAGTAAAGCCTCACTGTAAACCTTGTCACCCAATGAGGCACATCTTTTATTGAATAAGACATCTGAAGAGAGCCAAATCAGTACCTTGAGTTTAAAATAAAAAATGTGCTTATTCCACCTAAAAGCAAAACCCTTTATGGAAACTTTTCACTTTGATTTGCTATGAACCCTCTGCTCTCATTACAGTAGCCTGCTTCACCACAAATTTCATGTATCCATTTGTGACACTCTCACAATATATGTCATCTCTTCCTTTGTCTCTCACTTCTATTTAATAAAAGCAACGTATTAATCTTGGCAGTATGTATACATGAAAGACGGTTACTTTCTTCAACCTTAGTTGGTGTAACTAAAATAATTAATGTTTTCTATGGTGATTCTAATATATTTTATTACCACTTTGAAGAGATCTGAGGTCATCAACACATGCTGAAGCCCTCAGTTGCAATCTATTGCCAGGCAATTTACAGCTTCTTTTCTCCATGCTAAGGTCTTTAGAGGTGGACTGACATTTCTTCTGGCACTACAGAGACATAGAAAACCTTTCATTAAAACTTCAGGAGCTACTAGAGATAGATATTTAATTATTTAATTCTTCACATTTGATTTTCCTAATCCTATCAAGATTTCAACGATGCCATATCTCAGTACACATCAGATGTGCCTGAAAGGAAGATAAGGCTTTATTGCCACGTAGTTTAAGTTAAAAGTGCTGGACATCTCAAATTCTGCTTCATCCTCCTTCCAGGTTAAGGTGCAACACGACCGTGTCATGCAGAAGGTCACCTAGTGAACAAGCAGCACAAACATGCCTGAAGGGACTAAGGCAGCACGGTGAGAGCACATCATTACTGGTGTTTACCTCACCCTCTCTCTGTGATGTGCCGTAGCTAGCCCAGGGAATTCCGCTGGGATTTCTGGCAGTTTTATGAATCTCTCTGCAATTTATAGTTGAATCATGAAATGGCAGCTGGTCTGGTAGAAGAGATATGTATACAAAAGCTACCAAAACGCATAGAGAGAGGTTACGATGCAATTTTTCAATTTGTCATGGTACTGAATGCAGAAACAACTATTGAAGCACATGTAGACCCAAAAGAGGATATTGCCGTGAAGCAGAACAAAGCTGTATAATTTATGCATACTCAAAGAGGAAACTCAGATGCATAGGAAATGATTAATATGAGGCTCAAGAAAAAGCAAAAGCACATAATATTGTATGGGAAGAATTCAAGACTTATAATGGTCTGTATGTTCAAATGACACATTATAACATTTTTTGCCTGTGGCAAAGAACTTTACTGTGCCAAAACCTGATTTCTGACTTGATTATCTGCAGAGCCAAACAAGACAACCTGACTTGCCATTGAAGAAATGGGTATGAAAGCCATACCCATAATAGTTTTGGCAAATGAAAAAGAAAAGCATGATAATGTTGGCAGTGTTAGCAGATTGGGCAAAATGGACATCATATGTGATATCGAATCATACATCAATGCCAAAGAAATGGTTGCTTATAGGAATAATTTTAGGGATCAAAAACAAAACTAGATGTCTACAGACATAACAAAGGATTGCTGGAACATTTTCTGGGATAGCAAGTCAATATGAAGTTAAGAAAAGAAAGTGCATCCTAGATGTGTTCAAAGGTCATCTAAAACCAGCTGTGAATACTGACAGGTATGTGAATATTGATCTTTTGGACAGTAATAAGCAAAGGAGAAGAATACGAAATAATCTCTGGCAAATATTTTGATATTAACTACAGAAAATACTTTTCTTCTGTATAAATTTCACTGATAGAGAGTTTTCTATCTCAGATCTTTCCTTGTTTATTGAAAATGGTGTAATGAGAGATCCCTCCAGCTCAGAACTCAATGCACACATCACATTCAGCCTGGAATGCAGGAAAGACCCTGATGCATTAATGGAATTGCTCTGCATGAGCGCAGAACAGTTGACAGAGACATCAGACACAAAGTAAATGAAAGAAGATAAGGGACATAGAGGGGAAATAAATGTAACAGTGTCACTGTAATTCTAGACATTTTACTTAAGTTCTTGTTTTTCTTTTCAGAATCCTTAGCCGTAGTCTGAGTTGTTCCTGGCTTTCTTGCTTTAGAATTCTACACTTTCTTGCTGTGCTTATTCAGGCCTCTCTGCTTATATATATTACACAATAAAGACATAAAGACCACAGGCACAAACAGCATGAACACAATTCCTATCCAGTGGCACGACCTCATGTAGCTGCGCACTCCACTAGCGAGTTCCACTGTTCCAATTGCTGAATCACATCCTCGTGGTCAATTATGTTGCGGATGGGCTCAGGATTCGGCAATAATCACGTAAAATGAGGAGAGTACATCGAGCCTTTATTCAGGTGAAAACACATTAAAGAAGCAAAGTACGGATAAATACTCACGAGGTAATACTTGCCAGCAGGATACTGAGACTGAACATCCTCTTGAGTTGGCGGATTAGAGGGCTCCTAACAGGCTCTCTCCGCGGGGACAACCTAGGCCTCGGTGTTAGGAGTCTCGCCCCCGCTTTCTCTGCACTGTGTATTTGTACCCGGCGCACCCTGCCATGCAGGGTCAGCACGTGCCAGGAGGCAAGCCGGGGGGCGGACAGACTCCACTTCAGTCACACAACCTTCCCGCCTGGGTGCACACCAGTCAGGGGTCCCAGCCCTCGGCCTGAGGGTCCTGCCTTCCTCATCTTCTTCCTCCTTCTTGAGTGCTTGCCCTTCAAACTAGTTTAGAGGATATCTGCGGTTAAGTTGGCTACAAACTGGGTCAAGCAGCTGCCTTCAACGGGTTTTGGAGGAGGTGGGCTGGGAACCTAGCTGAGCAACCGCCTCCACACTCCTTTTCGCTCAGCCCAGGCAGGCAAGCATCTTCTTTCTCAAGGTCTGGATTCTGTTTCACACAATAATTTTATGACTCTACAGATCATAAAAATTTCCACCTCCGATCCATGCCACTCCGTGATCTGTAGAGGTCAATCTGTTGTAGCAAAGCACCCGAACAGATAATGTTTTCACAGTAGTTTCAACTATACCTCATGTCAGCATCATTACGCAAGGGATACACCATATAATACAGACAAATATCACGAATAGAAATAATAGGCCTAATAATGGTTTCTATAGCCACAGCCAAACCCACTTCCACTGTCCTAATGGATTCCAATCATCATCAACTCTCAATTGATGTCTGGATCTGGGCATATATAGCGCTTTACCCCACAAGCAGACCCCGATTTTGTCCCACATCTCTGGATTAAATATATTCTTACTGTTTGTGGAAGGGTCATTTCTAGACATCCAGGCAAGGACCTTTTTTAGATCTTCCTCATCTATTTTCTTGTTCTGTTGTTTTAAGATCTTAAGACAGACTTCTAAAACATCTTTTTGTTCCTTTGTTAAATGTGAGCCCATAGTTCCCCGCAGCTTATCTCTTTCCTTTCAAGAGGCTTTTAGTGCAGGCACAAATGTCGCTTCCTTTCAGCGTGATCCTTACGCTGCCTTTCAGAGTGAATCCCAGGGCTCAGCTGGGCGGTGCAACTGGAGAGACAGTTAGTCTTTGAGCCCCACGTTGGGCGCCATTTGTTGCATCTTGTGAAGGAACAGTCTCCACTAAAACGAACCAAACACTCTTTATTGAGCATCAGATACAACGTATATAGTGTGCTGTCCCACGTACAGTATCTTATTTGCCTAAAACTATGCGAAGCGCAGGTACTAAAGGCTTACGCTAGACATTCCAATCAGCTTCTTGGCCACTTGCTTGGTTCCTTATCTGCTGACAAGACATTCTGCATGCGGCTGCTGTCCTCCTCCTTTTCCTGCTCTGTTCCTTATCTGCTGACAAGGCATCCTGTAAAATTGTCCGTGGAGCGGGCCTCCACACTCTGCTATATTCTAAATATATTTATATTTTTTTTCTCCTAAGAAATAGAGAGATTCATTCAGTTCTGCATATACCACCTGCATATACCTAACAACAGCAGGGACAGAAGGAATAGCGTCAATCTTAACTGCTGCAAAGACTGAATTACTCACCTAAATGCTAAAAGTTATCTTTTTAGAAGTTTCTTTTAGAAGAACTGAAAAACTTTAATAGTGTACTCTTGTGAATGTTGCTTCCCAATATGATTCTAAACAGTTTAAATGAGAATTGATATAATAATTTTTAAATCCCTGTTTAGTTAAAATTCAATTCGATCAGATAGATGGCTTACATGGTATTATTGGTACAGTCCTTTTAACTTAACAAAGGTGTTCACAGGAAAGAAAAATCAAATCAATTCCCTTTTTTTCAAAGCACACCACCTATCCAGGTTTTATACTAATATTATAGAAATAAGGAATGTATTACATTTGTTTTCAGGGGAAAGTTTGATTTGTCCTATAGGCAAAATGATTCATGAATGGTCAAGAGATATCCTTTTGTTTTTTGGCAAAAATGGTTGGAAAACTATTTTTTATGAAAAGCTTTGGTTTTAGAATCATTGCCTAGAACACTGGGTATTTCCCAGTCATTCACATATTTTACTTGAAACTCAATATTAAGCAGCCATCTCCTTTTCATTTTGTAATAATTCTTGCTTGTTTCTGGATTAGGACAACCCTATTTGTATTTTAACTTTCTTCTCATTTTCAAACCAGTTTTGTAGATCATGAGTATAAGAAAAGGGAACTGATAGACTTAAAGGAATAGGTTTTAGTGTAAAGCTTTGACACTATCAACTTTTAGCCCAGAAAAAAAGAGGACCAGTGCTGTTTGCTAAATAGATCAGCCACCCTGGGCTTAGTAATCATTTCAGAAGAAAAATGCTCAAGATTAAGAGCATATTGCAAGTGCCTCTGCATATTGCATGCTTGCCTCTCTCATTCCAGATGTTCTGGGGTAAATGACCTCAAAAGTTCCGACTACCTTTTACATGTAGACAAGAACCTGCCCTCTCCTTGAGGCTTGAAGAGCCTTTTGTACCATAGTACGGTTACTTCTGTCAGGCTGTTGGCAACATTCTGGCCCTTTTCCACCCTGAGAAATTGTAGACCTCATCATGGTGACCAGAGGATGAGTTGTAGGATATCAAATTACATTGCTGCGACTGCAGCTTGTACTGAAATAAAGGCTTAGATTTTTTTATTGCTTTATATAAGCTGCTGACAACATATATGAGGATAGGCATTAAGGTCAGGAAAAAACAGGAATAGGAAAAAAAAAAAATGATGAGAGAAAAGGTAAAGGACTGGTCTGCCGGGACATGTGAAGATCGAGACTTTCACTAACCCTGCAGTGAACTTTTATTTCAGCAAGCACTACCTCAGAGCATGAACAGCCAGAAATTGTGTTTTCCAGTGCCGTTTCCTTCCTGCCCAGCCCTACTGATCCATAAAGTCACACAGGCAGCTGGAATCTTTGTCAGCTAAATGCTAAGTTTTGTCTGATACTTAAAGATGTGTTTGAAGTGCTCTTCTGGACCAGGGCCAGATGCTCAGCATCTCTTCCAGGATCAAGTTCGTATTTATGAGTACTTCATAAGTGAAGAAAATCATAAAATTGAATGGTTTTGTCCTCATAAAAGAAATATATATAAAGCACTCCATGTAAAGTAACTCACATGCTAAGCACTCAGAAAACATTTTTTCTTTTGTTCATTAAGCAAAAATTTCTTGGGGCATTTCTTGGCAGCTGATATTCAGGCAAACGGCATGAGTTTTAACTGCCACTTAAATCTAGGGCATCTCATTGAACAAACAGGTAGAGCAAATCCACTTTGAATGTATGCATACAGCTTTATTTATAGTAGATATAAGAAATAGTTTTGTGATTGATTAGTTCCTTTTCCTCCCAGGCTAGCTGTGCCCAACTGCAGCCACTGCAGATTTTCCACACTGAATGTAACAGTTTACTCCCCAAGCCAATTCAAAGAGAAGCCTTACGATTCTAAAAATCTTTTATAACGAGAAAGAGAAACAACTGAGCAAGCATATTCCATTTATAACTCGTGGAAATGGGGGATATTAATTGAAATCTGCCGCTGAATATGAAAATACTCTACTTAAGCCTGACAAGAATCACTACCTCTAAATAAACACCCGTTTCTAGGCTGATGCTTCATGTGATTTAAGAGTGAGCAGAAGCAGTTATTAAAGTGTGCTTAATCAGTTACCCAGCTGCATTCTGAGATCAGGAATACAGCTCGGTGTTTTACAGCTTTTAACGTACAGCAGAATGGGAGACTGCATTTGTGAAATGCACTGAATTTTGTTCTAGTAATAAGCAGCTAACGATTAAGAAAGCTTTCTTCTGAGCCATCTCCCAGTGCAAAGAATTGCTCAGGTAACCAGTTCTCTGAGGCTGTGTGCTAGCTCAGTGCCTCTTCCCAGGCTCAGGTGATGTGTTATCTAACTCACCTATTCGGGTGTGTAATAGCAAGACTGGAAAGCACTTCAGAACAAAGGCAGCAGCCGTAAACTGGACGGAAGTCTTCATCCTTTCAGCATTAGTCTATATGCCTAGTTAGCAGTTATAAAAGCCCTGGATTCCACTACTGATATGTTAATACTGACCCTTAACCAACCATATAAAATGTTGTAAAGCTTTGTAATACGGATCACTTTATTCATGCCATCAAAACAAGGTGACGCTTACAGTGAAAATATCTAAATAAATTAATAAAAATATTGTAATATATAGATAGGTTTATATAACAGTTTTGTAATTTCTGGTGATGGGCTATATGAATGCAAAAACATGAGAAAGAATTGGAAATGAATGAAAATACGGCTCAGGGCTATTACTGAAGGCCTGAAATTGTATTTTAAACAATAGTCAAGCACAAATATAGTTTTACTGATATAATGTTTGAAAAATGATTTCAGCAGAATAGGATTGCGATAATGATGCTCTCTCAGCATTGCAAAGCTATTTAAAGAAAATATCTTTAAGTGTTTAAAGCTATACTATATAAAGAACGTCACTTTCAAAAGGCAAAGTTGAATTATTCAATGTTGCATGCAAAGCTAAAGAAAGCTAGATATGACAGATGTTTGAAAGCCTAAAAGGAAGTGGAAAAAATTAGCTATAAGAGGTAATAGTGAAAGTAAGAGAGAGAAAATATCAATTCTGAAAGAAAAAAAAAAAAAAAAACACCTTGTAGTAGAGTCTAATACATCCTGCTTCTTTTAGAGCACTTGGCCCAAGGCATTAACTTTTGTTACCTGCCTAAAAACCAAGCATATGATCTCTTCTCAGCTCCCTGGAACACAGCTGAAAAATGAGCTGGTGAGAAAACCAATACGAGCTAAAAGCTAATTTCAGAAATTTCTCAGTAATTACTTACTACTAATTTATGAAGCTCGTATTACAAACTTGAATATGAAGCTATGGATGTTCAAATTGTATTTGCTTACTTGCATCCATTTCTCTTGGGACCTGGTAGAAATTTCATTCAAAGTCATTCCTATGTCTGTAGCTGTTTTTTTCTGAACACTTCAGGTAGTGGATCTTTGGAAGTTTTTTGACTTGTAAGGGGTTTCTTATGTCTTTATTGACTCTCTGGGAAACTAGCTTAAGACAACGTGCCTAACTTGCAGATAACATCACCGTTCTTAACATTTTTTTTTCTGCAAAGACTGTGCTTTCCAAAGCTGTTGCTGCTTTTTTTTTTTTTCTTTTTCTTTCTTGTCCCATCCTGTATGCCTTTTTTTTAACTTCTCTTATAAAGATTTATTTCTCCGCAAGCTCTTTTTGCTGCATTGTTCTCAATAATTTATTATCTGAAAAAAGAGATGAGGGGCTTTATTTCCTGCTCTTTTCTTGCCACCTATTTGGCATGATACCTTCCTGCTTTTGCAAGACTGCATTTAACATCTGTCTAAAGAAATATGACCAAGCACTACGAGAAAAAGAGCACTGAGATTCATGAGAATGCTTTTTCATTTAATAGGATTACAGTGGAGTTGGATGGATATTACTTTTAATGATGAATTATTTTCAAAGAGTTTTTTATTATTTCACTCCTCTAGAGCTCTCACCTGAATTTTATACAAGTAGAACACTTAAAATAATCTTGCTTTTTCAATAACAGATTTCTAATAAAAGATTGCAATGATAATATTTGTTGTAGAACAAGATAGAAGACATATGAACCAGGAAAATATTGACACATGTGTCAATTTACTCAAATGTTCCTATCTTTATTCATATATTTTCAAGCAGCAGAATTTTCAAGCAAATTAAGTCATTTGAGAACCATTTGTTTTTCTTAAGAGGGAGTCAAAAAATGGAATGGATAAAATTGTTTCAAGAATCTGTTCACTGATTATGATTATTCTTAGAATTGTTACCACCACCTATAATACTGCAGCATTTAGTAAAAAGAAAAAATTATAATATAAAAAACACTTTACACTTCATGTTAAAAACACAAAATACGTATGATAAAATTAAAAAACCTGTCAAATCAAAAATAAAGAAGTTACTAAATTTGATGTATCATTTCCCAGGCTCTATAAAACACTGACTGCTTGGTAATCATTAGTTCCATGTTTCTTTTAGACTATGAAAATTACAAGGCAGAAATAAAATAATAAATACTATTTATATTATCAATACTTTTGCAGCATCACCTATTTATAAGGCTGCTGATCTTATAAATATATGGTATATAAGAATGAACTCTTATTACAATTAAAAAGTCATTATTTCCTGGATTTTTTCCTAATATGTTCTATTTTGGATTGAATTTCAGAAGATTATAGCTAAAATAATTTACTCTTTGCTAGATAAAGAACGGGATGCTTTATTGCTGCTAAGCAATTCTAAGATCTTCTTTTCTGATGAACTCAAGCACTGTATTATGAGAAATAAGATAAGATGAACATGTATCCTCCTTGTTAAGGAGCAAAAAAAAAAAAATGTATACATGTTTATTAAGCACCTGCTTTTCTCTCAAGCCAGATTTACATCACGATCACATAGTTCACAGTCAAATTTCAGAATTTCCTGATTTTGAGACTATGTTCTTAAAGTTTGCTCAATAACGTGTTAGCATGCTTTTATACGTGCCGTGTTTAAAGCAAATATATTTCTCTTTCTAATAGTAATATTACCTAGAAATGACCAGGTCTTGTGCTGAAAACTAAGAGGCCACCCGAGGCAATTTAAGCCTCGGTTTTGTAAACAGCTCTTCTGGGATTTTTCAGTTTTAAAGGCAAAGAGGTCTACAGTCTCTTAAAATTGTTACAGAGGATAAGATGTATAGTCAGAGCTCACCTTCCTAACAGCCTCATGCTATTCTAAGCCTCTGATGGAGCTATTCAGAAAGCAGCATACAGTAACTTCAAAAACATTTGGGTCAGCATGGAGCCTTGGGGAACCATATGGATTTCTGGACGCCCAAAGGAAAAATTGCCACTGATGCCTGCTGGAAACACTTCAGCAGAACTAATCTGAAACATCCTACTTATACACAGTTTCAATAATAAAGTCCAATATTAGTGCTATAAATTGCCATTGAAAACATCAAGACTGGCTAACTCTATCATGTAAATTAGGATAGTCTGCTGTTGCCTGAGAAACACTAATTTTTTTGAAAGCAAACATGAACTTTTTAGTTTGCAGTTAAAAAAATCTCTTATAAGTAAATTATAGCAATAAGTTCTTGAATAATTATTCAATTCTTTTTGAGAAAGCAGACATGACTTTTTGGGGAAGCAAAAATGCTATTTGCTCAACTACACCAACATCATACATACAACATACACGAAAAGTACTACTTTTAATAAACAGTACTTATGAAAAAGAAATAAAGAAGAAAAGTCAACCTTCACCCAAGAGCAACAAAATTGCATTGGACAACGTTCTAAGCGTCTCTTCAAGTCATCTTTGGTCAGACAAAGATCAGAGATCCTCTTCACTCCTGGAAAAGATTTTGATCTCATATTGAACATTGATAACTGGTTTTTGAACAGACATCATGAACAGGTCGAGGATTTCAATGCACCTATACTAAAGAATAGATCATTCAGTTTATAGTATGCTCTAAACAGATTGTTAAGAAAGTCAATAAGTCCTTTTAAGATGTTCTTTGGCTGAGACCACTTCCTAGTTATGCTTCTGACTTCAGGCATTTTGGCTTATATTTGCTAAAGTTCTGGGGTGATGAGTAGAATCAAAATCTAAAGCGTTCCTAATCTGCACAAGACAGAGAAATAAATATGGCAATGCACCAAAACTAGCAGAAGGGAAGAATCTGTTCCATAATTCTTCCTCCCTTGGGTTGACTTGAATCTGTTTTCTTTTTAGCCCTTTCCTGAGAATGAAGTACTCAGCTTCTCTACTTTAGATATTACTAATACTTGAAATATATTTAAAGCATAAAAGCTTAAAAATTTTAGAAGAAGATTGGGGAGTGATATTTTAGTGATATTTTTAAATAAAAAAGGCCAACTGTAAGCTACCTACAGGGCCAGTTCCTAAGAAATGCAATAAAAAGGCTTGCAGAATGTAACCAAATTAAAAAATTAAAAAATATTAATTCAGGATATTGCATCATCTTAATAAAGTGCTGCCTCTATTCCACATTTGCTCTAAGCAAAGAATTTTCATTTTACGGAGTTACAATCTGCTGGAATGATTCCACAGAGTCAGAAAAGATCTTTAAGCTTAAACGAAGCAAATTGTTTTTGGAAGATTTGACATGTATAAAAGACTCAGTATCTGTGAGTTAGTAAAAATGACTCTTTTTAAGTGAGCAGCTGAGGGACATTGGCACATAGGTACATTGAGACCTGCTGTTGATTTCATTGTTATTTCATTCATCTGGCTAAAACATTATTGTATGTATTTGCATCTAGCGCTTCAAGAGAGAAATTGAAGGTAGTTTCAGATATGCCCTGCCATAACCTGCTGTGTGATTGCCTGCTTGATGCGACGAGAGAACTTGCATCTTCATTGGTTTAATCACTTTTTACCCAGCCATTGTTAGAGTTGTTTTCTTTCCCCTCTACAAACACAGATTTGTCTATTATGGTGATTTCAAAAAGAATATTTACAAAGAGAGGTCTGGTCTGAGCACATGCTAGAAAAATATTTTCTATACCTATTCCATCAAATTCTTATGACATTCATCTTTTTCAGTTCATGTCTCCTTTGTTTTTTTTTTCAACTAATCCTCTAAAACATTTTTTATGACAAAAGTGTGAAGACTGTGCAAAAAGGATCTGTATTCTTAGTTATGGCAGTGCGTGCTGTTTTGTGACCACAGCTTTTCACGCTTATCAGTGTGGTCCCACTGGTTTCTTATTCCCCTCCATATGTCTGTTTTAGTCAACCATCGTCTTTCTTTCTATTTTTAGATTATTAAATTTTTAGTAGAGCCAGATTTCTTTGTTCTTCCACTTCTGCAGCGCTTATTCTCTGAGCGATTGCTGAGACCACTCAACAGCACTGTAGCAGAACTTGTCAAATGTGTTATTGATACTGCAATGCATAATACGCTTTATGCGACATCTTTTGCTACCGCAAAGACAACAAACTAAAATTATTCATTTTATGAAAAAAATAGAATTTGAAAATTTAGAATTTAATTTTGAATTTTCATACGCCCTGAGAAAAGTGTACTTTCTCTAATACCGTTATTAAGTACTTCTATGCATACACATAAGTACTTAGTTATTATAGTACTCACAAAGTGGGTTAACTAAATAATAGACTTCTCTCTATCTCCCAGTTTTTATCTCTTTTGTTTTTTTTATATTCTGTCATGTGCCTTGATTTCAAAATCTCACCTTGCTGCCACAAGTTGATGGTAGAAAAAAAGTGAGGAAATAGTTTGAAAATGTCAGCCCTGTTATAGGAATACAGCTACAGAAACAGTTTGTAAGGACACAAGCCTTTTAAAACTTCAACCTGAATTATAAAAACGTACCTCAGCATCTTTTGAAAATACTGCTGTTATTTTGGGCTATCCATATGTATGCATTTTACATTTTCTGAAGGGCCTTTCTATGTCTGGTCTGACATTACTATAGTCAAACAGATTCTATCTCAAGAAAAATTATTAAGGACATGTCTATCAGACTGCGTTTCAGCACTACATTGCAAAGACTTGGAACAAAGGACAGTCACTGATGTGATTGCTAATTCCTACCATTATAATGCACATATATATATATGTATGTATACATGCATAATCACATAAATTAAGTTTGCTGTTTAGGACTTAGATCAGTTCTTCATTGTTATGACAGGGAATCATCTATATGGATATAAAATTCAGGTGGAAAATGAGTAGACTGCCATTCATTGTAGCTAGCCCTGTTTCAAAATCATTACGCCTTTTAGAGATTCGTAAAAACACTGACTACTGGACCGAATCACAGGATCTGCCATCTAGAGTAGCTTTGTTCTGTTCATTTTCTATTTTTCCAGATGCAGAAAATGCTGCTTTAATAGCAAATTTTTCAAACATTCTAGAACATGGCCTTTAGGTGATACAGGAAGGCCTCCTGAGCGTTTTCTCAAAATACTCCTTAGCTTCTCCAATGTTCTGAGGATCAAGTAGCTGCTAACTCTTACTTCTTGGGAATCAGAGTAAAAATACCAACATAGTGGGGCAAGATTTCTCAACAAACCAAGCAAGGAAACTTAAAAAAAAAAAAAAAAAAGTAATAACTTCTTATGAATTCATAACTTCTTATGAGTGCAGACATTTCATGAAAACCTGCTCAGATGTTCCAAACAAATATATTTCTGCCTTTTTAAAGAAAAGGCAGGGAAACTCACTGTGAAATATCCAGTTACACCTTGTCACTCAAAACAGAAGTACTTAAAAAAGTCCCTTCTCTTTCTATCTCTGTCTTCTGTCCTTAGTATTCTTGCCATTATAAACA
This sequence comes from Crypturellus tataupa, assembly GCA_034781795.1. NCBI lineage: Eukaryota > Metazoa > Chordata > Aves > Tinamiformes > Tinamidae > Crypturellus > Crypturellus tataupa. Next base: position 2,120,782 of record JAWLRI010000924.1, on the reverse strand, counting down.
TGACGGGAAAGTTATTTAAAATCAGAAATGCATTTGGTTTAGACTCCTAAGGCTTTATTCTAATGTCACACAGTAAATCACATTCTACCAGCCCTACGTGAAGATGAGGGCTAAATCTCTCTTTGTGAAGAATGAAGTATAAGGAAGTTCATAATTTCTCATCTGTATCTTGTAACTGCCAGTACTTAGATTTCTTATTTCATATCTCTCTGGAACTATTTTTTCCTATCAGATTTCATTTATATGTATCTTTTCACATTTCTTAACACCCCTGACCTTTTCCGACATCCTTTTAACATTTACTTCTCTGTTTCTTGCATGACTGTTTCTTGCAGTCCTCCAAAATCCCAAGTCTTTAAAGTTCCTGAAGTACATCAGGCTGTTCACTTGAGTTCAAATTAATTACTATCCATTGGCTTTGCCACCTCAAACCTTTCCTTTTTTAAAGATTTCAATTTTTTTTACCCAGAAGAACTTCATTTTCCCTGCAAGAATCTGTTTTAGAATCTGCAGAACTAGGTAGAAAAAAATCCTGTTCAAGTGTTTTAAGCAAGCTTGAATATGAGCAATGTGATAGAAATTGCAACTACAGATTTTACCACTTTACTTTGGATCTTAGCTCTTGTCATAAATCATAAGATTTTTTTTTTTTACACAGTGTTTTGCTATGATAATGATAATGCCCCAGTAGTCCAAAATGAACATGATCTGCACATGTACTCATTCTGTAATACCGAAGATTGACTAAATCCTCCTCTTGCCTTGGTCTCTCCTTCAGCCTATAGTCTGCCGACTGTCCAAATAAGAGTTTGCCCAAACTAAAATATCTTTCCCTAATCAATAATTACATTTAGAAACAAAACAGAATTGCTGTTTCCTCTCTTTGGCCATTCCTCTTCTGTAGATTTTTTTTGACATTGCTCCCACTGCAAAGGAGTTTCTCAGAAGCTTTTGCCCTCAACATTATTGTTTGTTCAAACATAAAATGAAAGAAGCTTTCTCCTGGAAATACTGGCATTAAAGATTACCACTGGAAAACAGTGCTTCTTATCAACTCAGAGATCTTTTATTTCTTTGCAGAGTTTTTGTTGTCATTGTTGTTTATTCTTCTAGTCCAACCTTAGTTTATTTTTTCCAGACCATCTTAAGCTCTGTGCTAAATGGAGGAGAGAGGCAGGCATCCTGGACTAGTAACTGCAGTAGTCAGCACTGAGATCCCATAAGAAACAGCAAGACAAGATTGTGTCTGAAACTCTTCAACACAATGCTCCTATTCCAAGGATGAAGATTACCCCTAATGATCACCCCCCTCCGTGATGAGCCTGAAGCCATTTCTTTTGCTTAGAAAGCAGCATACCTCATGTAATGAGACATGGGCAGCGGAATCATGCTTTGTATTGAAATGGTAGACATGGTGTTTTTACTGCTTAGGTGATCTGGTTGTTTGGATGAGTCCTAGACATCCAGACCTTTCACCCCCTCTGTGAAAGCCATGGCCAATGAGACTCCCTCTTGCTCCCTATCTAAGGCCAGCTCCAGCAATCCCAGCTACACGTTACTCAAACGGAGGGGCAGGACAGCTCACATCAAACAAAGCCCTTAACATCTTCCAGGCATATGAATTCTGACTGAAGAGTCTATTATTCATAGACTTTTTTCTTCCCCAAACACAAATGTGGGCCTTCTACAGCATCTCCTGCACCTAAATGGGCTAAGAGGAGGTGTTGTATTCCCTGCCTTGACTTAACAGAGAGAAGTGTAGTTTAGATAGTTTAGATATAACTTCTGCTCAGGAAGGGCAAAATTCAGAACTATATTTGGGAAAGTAAATCCATTAATAACTGGTATAAACCTATAGAATAGAAAACAAAGTAAACAAATCTTTGGTCTTTCTCCCAAAATATTAATGGGTTAAATTAATTAACCAGGAATTGTCAGTTATAATCGTTCTCTGTTCATGAAGAAAAAGGTGTTGCTAGGAGGGAATACATTATATGAATAAAATGCTCTGCTTAGTTGCTAAAAGTAATTGTAGTAAAACATTTAGAAACTCTGTTTCTAAAATATGCTACGTGTATCATACTGTCACACGGATTTGCTAATTTGCAGCATGATAGAATTGCTTAATACACCCATATGGCACTAAATTGTATCTCAGGTGAAGAGCAATATACCCCTGCAAGTTGTTTAAAATAAGGAAAAGCCCAGGTCTAAAAATGAACCTTTTTTTCCCCCCTTATTCTTTACTTTAGGTTTTAATATTATGTACTTGCCAAAAACACTCATATAAGAAGAACTTGGTATTCATTTGAAAACTATACCTAATTTTAGAGTTATTGCACTATTGTACAGTAGTTTTTAATGATATTAAATGCAGATAATTTTGCTTTCTTCTTTGCATCTTCACTTAGGATACTATTTCCTAGTTAGTGGAATCATTTTTAATCTTCTCAATAACTACATTGATAAAAAATACATGATAGTGAAACTATTCAGGCTTAAATATATTTGGCTCTCAGTGTCGTATTTCATATGTATTCAGTGGTAGTTTTCAGTCGTTTTTCAAGCCACATTTTCAGATTGTCATTCCTTTTCCCATGAGGCTATCACAAAATGAAACTTGGTATTTCATGTAATTACCATACATACTGTAGCTGGTGATTAAAACACTATATATAATAATGCTCCCCATAAACTCAGAAGAGTAGGTAGTATTAGAAATAGCTTGCAGAAGAAATAGTGACTGTATTATACATGAAATCTAAGCTGCTATTCGTCATCAAATTTCCCAACTCTACTTGCCTTAATTACTCACAGGGCACAATAGAAAAACAGTCTGCAAGAAACACTCAATTCTAACACGCAGATACAACAGCCATTACTGTAACAAATTAACATTGACACATTTTTTTACATGCCGGATCTGATTCCCCAGTGTGTTTATAGAAAGCATATCTAAATTTTTCCAAACCAGTTCTTTCTCAAAACCGCTGCACTTGTTTTCAGTCATAACTTCAGATATAGTATCTTTTACTCTTACAGGCATCTCCATAGTGTAGAGAGACTTCTAAAAGCAGATTTACTCCTAATTTGCTTTACGTTTTCCACATAGACTGATGGATGGGCTACGTCTATGGAGATGGATAGCAGAATGGGCTGCGTCCTAGACTGCTTTGCTGAATAGCAAAAAGCCTATTGCACATACATTCTGTATCAACTCTGGACCTCTAATAGATTTCTAGAAATCTTGTATATATCTCTAAGAAACCTCTGGAGATCTAGAGATTTCTGTGGAGGAAAGCCTTAAAAGCAGCTTCAAGAGGGTATTAAAAAGGCAGCATTAAAAAGAACACTTGGGAATAGCTTTGAAAAAGACACTCCTCAGCTTTGTTTCCCTAGGGTAGCTTGAATGATGCTCTAAGAACTTGCAAAAGATAAAACGTAACAATCAAAAAACCCTCAACTGTTGCAATATTTTGAGTCCCTAAGTCCTTTTTGATGACAGTTTTTTTTTTATGAGATTAATTTAGCATAATTAGGCATGGTTTGGGGGAATGCCATATGCTATCAATAAATAATTTTTCTGCAAGTCGCGGCTACTCCTAAAATAGATAAACATATGCCAGGTACTCATAACTAAATCCATATCCTTCTATTCTGAGGTATATGTATACCAATTAACCAGCTAAGGTTGACTGACAATGGCTTCATCTCTCAAATGATTATGGACGTCTCAAGGATATGCATGCCATCAAAACCCCTGCTATATTTTGCTAACATACTGCTGGAAGTTTTCTCACCTGCATCACAGAATCCATCTCTTTAGACTACAAGAATATTCCTCCTTTCTGTGCAGCTTTTTTGGTCACAGCAGGTGTCCACAGCATCATCAGTCCTCCTGACTTGAACAGCTGTTAAAAAAGAAAAAAAAAAAAAAAGGCATTCTTAGTCACTGCTCCTGTCTTTATACAAATATGAAAACAGGGAAAAAAAATCAATATGCAGTAGCATGGAAATCAAAGGTGGGAAAAAATAAAAAGTTAAGAACACATGAGTGATAATGCTTTCTTTCTGCAAAACTATTAGGTTCTGGGGGCGGCTTTGTGTGTTTGGAAATAACAGAAAAATTTTAGCAGGTTAGCCTTTCACTTCGATACTTAACCAGGCCAGAGATGGTTCACCTTAGTTCTGAAACCTTGTAAGCCAGTCCCAGCAGAGGAAATTTCAACATGAGAGGGCTGAGCTTGTTCTCAGAGCAGAGCAGAAAACATCCGCCTGCAGCTACTCTTTCCATCCCTTGCAGCAACCAGGGCAAAGTGCGAGGCTGAATTAGGATTCAGGGCGACTTCCACAGTCTCTTTCCCCGAGCATCGCTTCCAGACTCCTTGATGCTTCGCACAAGTCTAAGCATAGGCCAGCAACGATGAACCTGTTTTGATAGCTTGTCACAAATCGAAAAGCTTTTTGGATTTCAGAAGGCAAACTTATTTTTGTTACTTTGCCTCCATTTCTTTTTCATATCTTTCATGTAAGTAGTAACAGGACTGAGACTTTGCACATAAAATCATACAGTTTCAGTAAACCTACTTTTGCTTTGTTTGTTTTGTTTACCTTAGTTTTGGTAACTGATGTTCTTGTTATTCTTGATTTCTAGGGCTATCAGTCTCTGCTTTCACAGGCCCTCTGGGAACATCCCATTCATTCACTCACATTCTGTTCCACATACCAATAGAGCCAGTGACTTCCTATGGAGAATTACTTTGTGCACTTCGGGTAGGAGAGGGGTCAGGTGCACTTTAGTGAAACAAGAGCCTAGAGAAAGAAATGTAAAACTCCATTTATACGTGCTGTTAAAGTATATCTATAAATAAGGAGATAGCTCTCTGTTACCTTCTACTTTCATGTTTTGGTAATCTATAAATAGAATATAATAAGTTGGAGAATATGGGAACTTTGTCCTATATTAATGCAAAGGTTATTATTAGAAAGAATTTTCCAGATACACTGAGAATAGTGCAAACACCTAGTGTGGGTCCAGCCCCTTGGTGACAGTCTTGTCCCTTGTGCAGAGGACTGTGTTTTGTCCCAGACTCCTGGGAAATTTACCATTTCACTTGGTCTGACTCCTGTTCCTCTCTTGCAAGTCTTCGGGCTGAACTACCTCAGAGGGGTTTAGCTGCTTTTTCCATGTACTACTTTGGTATTCACCATCTTAGCAAGGCTATATCTAGCAACACACCTTGTTGACTGAAAGACTTACTTGGTTTTAACAGGTTCTGGATGATTTTGTAGACAAACTCTCATTTCTTTATGAGCTAACTCCCTACTGGCAACCCCGATTCAGTGCAATGATCACGATAAAGCCAGCAACAGAGGTGAGGAGATCTGAGGTGTATAAAGGCATCCTTAAAATGAGAGTATCATTATTCACAGTAACCACCAATGTGACAGTAACTTTTAAATGCATTTAAAATCAAGGGCTCCCATGTCCCTGTGCTATGCGGAGAAATGCTCTGCTCTCCTGACTGCTCTACCAGCAGCAGCCCTGCTCCCGAGACAGCACTTAGCAGCGCTGACCACGCCACGCTGCGCCCTCCGGTACCGCTGAAATGCTGCTGGGAGGGAGGTGTGCAACGGCAGCCGCTGCAATCAGCCCTCCCTTCAGGTGAACACACTTACAGGACACGGCAGTTGCATTTGCATTTACCGGTGTTAGTTCTTCTTATTAAATTTTGTACAAAATACCTTTCAGCTTTATCATATCTTCATTTATTATGATAAAGATTCATAGATGTTTTGTCTTCCTTGATGACAACTCCTTAAGAGAATCAAAAGGCACCCATATCTGAAGGCTGGAACTCCTGACAGGAAGAGAAAAATGCTATTTTGGATGAAGCTTTATACCACCCAGGACAAAGGAAATCTCTTATGCTGAATTCATCTGAAACACACCTTATGTCATATGAAATTTTAGAAAGCTGTCAGAATTTTTAGCTGCAGAGACAGAGCTTTTGTAGATTATCATTTACATATGCAGGAGAGAGTGAATAGGTTTCTTTCTTTCTTTCTTTTTTTTGAATCAGAAGGACTTCTTGTTCCCAAATACTATCAAAGGGGCAAATGCTTTACAGTTAGCTGCATTTTTATAGGTAGCAACTGAATACATTTATACTTCATGTGGGAGGGGAAAAAGAGAGTTATGCTACATCAAGCCATTCTAATCTCCAGGTTTATATTAACTGACTTTTTCTGTGCTACAGTAGTTGCCATAGTGAAACTTATCTGAATCCTTGATGTAACTCCCTCTTTCTTCCCTTACAATAATGTCACCAGTCTCCATCCATTTTGAAGTTTGGAGAGTTCTTTTTTTGGTTTACCTTTGGAAAAAAAAAAAAAGATAAACATTGCAAAAAACTCTCTGTTCTGATGTTCTGAAGCTTTGGACAAGCTGTCACACATAAGTTACCACACACTGTAGCTTCTGGAGCTGCTCTTGTGTATTTGTCAGGTCAGTTTTTTCTTGACAGATTTATCTGCTTTCTAAAAGTAAGTAAAGACTTCTATAGTGGCATTAGGACTGTCACGGAGAGGGAGTCAGCATAGGAGTCAGCAATAGTCAGAAAAGCAGCAAAAGAGATGATTTTATTTGTTATATTTCACTGCATCTGTTTTTATCTAAAACAATCAGTTGGGAAAACCCTAAGACAAGTTAGGATTTTGTGTAAGCCACTCTTAGTAGTGATTGACCTCCCAAACGGTGAATTAGTGCTTTTATTTATTTATTTATTTAATAGAAGAGTCTTATTTCAAGCTGAAGCTGCGTTTAAATTATTTATACTAAAAATTACCTTAGACAATACAATGCCTGACTGTACTCAGGTCTTCAGGCTGATGGGTATACTGTCATTTACTGTCCCTTAGAATATCACCAGTGACTTTTCTATTTGTCTTCTACTTATCTGGAAAAAAAATAAAATCCAGCCTTAGATCTCACAAATATCTGCAAATCGTATTAAGTTCATCTGACTTAAGTGACAATCTTATGAATCTAACACACTTTCAAAGCTGAGGTTTGAATATTATACACATAGGAGTAAAAATCTCATTATTTTATTCCAAATGTCACTATTTTCAGTGAGGAACCTGTTACAATAATTGCAGCAGTGATGGTAGATAGTTAAAATATAACTGAGTTGACAATTTCATAGGATATTTCTAGGAAAAAAATAATTTTTTGAGAAATGAGGATTGCATTTATTCAATGTGAGCCTGAGTATAGGCTGATGACTCCATTTTACAGAACAGAGTTTAAAGAATGATTTAAGGAGAAATTTTAATTCATATTCTGCTTAGGAATTTGCACCTCGAGTGTTACTCTGCGTCCCATAAAGTCCACAAATCTGCCAAACAAAATATTAATGGTAAAAACAGTTCTAGCGTTTTAAGGGATTATCTTCCACCAGCCTATCCGTGGCCCGGTGCTACAGGAATGCTGTCATTACCTAAGTTTTAAGTGATAAGAGTTACTTTGACCAGACAGTAAAGGTGGTTTGAATCAATTCAGCCAACTTTGCACCAAAGCAGATAATGAAAGTTCACATACCTTGTTCTTCTATCTCAACAGTGGCACCAACTGCCTTCAAACGATGGGCAAAAGCAGTCTGCAGCAGGTTGGCACGCTCCATTCACCTGAGACCCTCCATGAAGGAGGGTCAACACGGCTTGAGATTATCAAAAAAAAAAAAAAAAAAAAGATAAAGCTGTAAAGAAAGGTAATGTCTTCATGTCAAGTAACTTATTTAAAAAATATCTTTTCCAGAGTGTTTTTCAGAATTGCCCGAATAAGGCGGTTTTCCCTTTTTTATGGGATTAAGTGCACCCTTACTTCATTCACAGAACGCCTTTTGAAATGAATGAGATTAATGTGAAGAAAAACACAACATACAATATGTTTAATAGACAAATCAATATGGAATCATTTTCACTGTATTATTTTTAAATTGAAAACTTATTTTCAATTTTATGTTATATTATAAAAGAGAAATTATAACCACTGATCGTTTTTTTTTTCTCCTCTCTCTCTACTGCATGACTTTTATACATATGTATTTGCTTAAGCAGAAAGCATGAGAAAAATTCTGCTTGTTCCTGGCTTGGTCTTTTCTTTTTAATTTATTTTGCTGAAACCTTTGTAATTTTTTGCTTCTCCCCTGTTCTCTCTGCATTGTACTTTTTACTCATTTTTCTTTTAGCTATATTTTCTCTTTGGTTTAGTCATGAAAGTTTGACATTGAAATTCATTTCAATCATTTAAAATGTATGCTGCTCCAGGTATTGTAGCAGCATGGACAGAAATATAGCATTTGAATTAGCAGAGGGAGAAACCAATAGACCCATCAAACTACTTATAATAATGCAATAAAAAATTTTCCAAGCAGCAGTCTAGAAGGAAAATGCAATTTTATACCTTAATTTGTCATTTCAACCAGAAAACTTTAATCGCTGGTAGGTGGCACTAATGCTACGATCTAGGTGGTACAGGTGGCATGTAGGCGTGATGACTTTACAGCTAAAAGGCACATTTTTAAAAACATCTTTTTGAATTACCATACATTATTATTTTATTATTATTATTATTTTATCATTCTTCTATGGTATGTTCAGTACTTACTTTCAATACTATTTGAAGAGAAAGCAGAGTATTCTTTCTAATAATAGGTAAGATAAATGAGAAAGACAAAATTAAAGAACATATTAAAAAGCCAGAGATACAATTTCTCCAAGATAAACATTCCAGGCCATGCGTACTAACTGTCACTTTAAAAACACTCTGAGTCCATCTTATGAATCTCAAGCTCAAGTCTGTACAAGAGATTGTACAAGACAGTTAGTTTTATCTCTTGAGTTAAAATGTATTGATAAAAGCCTTCTTCTTTTTTTCCTTGTTTTTTCCTTTTTTTTTTTAATAAAAAATTCTGCCTTTGTTTAGTTGGCCATAGTCCCTCCAATCCCTTCTCAGTTGGTGGAAAAGAAGCTTGATTGCAGCCTGCCTCCACTTTTGTTTGTTAGCTTAGGGAAAAAAAACAAAAGGCAGAATAATAGGAACTTTGTAGCATACTAAATATTCACCCAACCTCTGAGTGTGTTTTTATTCACCTAAAATAACTGGTGGAATTGTGAGACCTTTGGGCTAGATTACACTGAGCTACAATCACATTTTAAAGATTTCTGTACTTCAAAGCATGTGCTGAACAAACAAAGAGCAATTATTTCACATAGCCCACTGCATGCCAGGGGTGCAGACGCTTGCACAGATTTACAGTATTCCTTTTCAGTACATCTGAACAACAATACAATCCTTTTCTAATTCATTTTAAGATAAGAGATACTTAATTTATGTAGGTATTGCATACTGGTGAAACCAGTTTTGCTACTGAGCTTTTCATAAAACCACAGACTGAGGACTTTGTGATTTTTAGGGGAAAAAACAAGAATCAACTAAAATATGGACCTCTGAAGAAAAAAAAAAAGAAAAAGAGAAGAAAGTGCTAGTAAAGGAGGGAGCGCCTGTGCTGGTGAACATGTGGGATCATAATAGAGCAGGGGACAATACAATTTGTACCTCTGGAAGAAGGAGAACAGCAAACTTTAGGGGTAAATATTTACTGTCTGAGGGTCTGGAAGGATGCCCATGCTTGCTTTCATCTCTGTTCTAATGGGCCTTGCCAATGCTATATACGTACATGGCTAGAGCTTGTAAAATCAATTAAATCTCACTAGAAAACAAAATAAGAGTGGTTATTTACACACAAAAAACAGGACCAAAGACCCTACTCAACCTTACAAATTGTCCTGAAAGCTACATATAAGGAAATTGAAAACAAGTGGGAATTGCTAAAAAATCTTCAACATGATCACTTTATCACAGAAAATAAAAATCGCCACATTGAGTCACATCAAACCTCTGTTTACCTAATCATTCTGTATGTGTCCAAAATCCACAACTATATAAAGAATGTAGAAAACAACACACCTCCTTGTTCTTCCCTCCAGTACTGATTACGAGTGGTTTGTAAGAGTTTCTAGAGCTGGAAGTTTCATCCTGGCCATCAAGTTTAATAGTTACTGACAGTTTCACGTTTCTTTTTGAATTTACCTAATCTCTTTCTTGGCATCTGACTTTTACTGTATCCTATGGCAATGAATCTCACAACTCAATTTTGTTTTATGCAAAATAATAGTTCCTTTTTTTTTCCCTAACAAATTTTAATCTTTGTTTTAACTTTCCTTTTATTGTGTGTTTATTGGATAGCATTCCTGCCTTCCTTCCTTAGCGCCATATTGACAAACTGCAACAATAGCAGGCAGAGAAATGGATTACACAAACCTAAATAAGAGAATGATTGCTTTCCTCTATTTCTATCTGTCTTGGGCATAGCGGAAAAGATCTTAAAGATCAAAAGTGTTGCTACCAAGCTCCTATGCAGGAGCAACTAGAATTTCAGACAGTTTTGCTTGGCTATAGGAACTTTGATTTGTGATAAATATTATTTGTCTCAATGATTCTAGCAGCAAAATCTAGCAGCAAAAATTCATGGATCCAATGGTAAAGATTATCAGTACACATGGATACACATATCATACATATCATACTATATGGAAGCTCTTTCTATAGATATGCTTGATTCTAAATCTGCTGCAACCAAATGTATGCTACTGTAAAGGAATCAAATGCACCACATTTGCCAGTACTGGCTGGAGTCCTTGTAGACCACATCCAGCTTAAAATGTTGACAAAATAAGAGTGTCAAAAAATAAGTATTTTTGTACTATAATAAGTCTTCAATTTTTTATTTTTTTTTTTTCCCAGAGGCAGTTCCTGTGCAAGCGATATTTGGAAACATTTGCAAGATGATAATAAAATCATCACCAGAAGTAAAACATTCATTTTCAATCTGTACTGGCAAGTATCCTCAGGCTTAAATCTTTCCCAACCTTGAAAGTCACTTACAACTAGGTTTTGTTGACCATATTTTCAATGCAGCATATCATGCATGACTTTAGACTAACATAAAATGATCATTTTGAATAAATATGTATTTTATACATATGCATACAGAATCCTCTGATATGTATGGACATATATATGTCCAGTAAACCAAAGTTACATAAATATTAATTTTAAGCAGTATTTTGCATATGAAAATATGAGTATATTTTCAGACACACACAATTTGAAAATTTAGATGCACAAATGTGGAGGCCTGCATAGATAGTATGCAGGCCTTATATATTCATATATAAGATTTATAACAAGAAACAGAAATATATATTCTCCACCTAAGGCAGTTTAGCAGTAGAAATATTGCTATACTACACTAGATTAAACATTCTTTTGTCACAGCAGGGTAGCCTATCTTCATATTTGAATTAAGATATTTCTTTACAAGAAAAGTAGCTTCATAATTGTAAAGTATTAAACAGTTTGAATGCAAATGAGAACAACCCCACCTTGAAAAAAATCACACAATAAAATTCAGTAAAATAGAACAAAATGAAAGTGAAATATTTGCCCTGGAGTGAATGAAACAGCCTGTGTAATAGTAGTTAAAACACAATATGCTTAAGCCTAGGGATAGAGTGAAGTGCATGTGCCACTTCTTGAATAAAAACAGTTTTGCTATAGAATCATAACTCCAAGGTTTGTAGAAGCATATAAGATTATATCAGTTTTTACGTATTATAGTCCCTAGCTGATCTTCTCTTTGGATTAAGCAGCAGTCTCATTCACAAGTGCCCTTAAGAAATGTTGACTTTCTGATTATGAACCATAATTTATGAAGCTTGTACTTTTTAGGGGCTTTTTTCCTGTTAATTCACACAGTATCTGAAATCACACATAGAGGTGTGATCTTATCTTCCAAGACTTGCCATCCTGCTGAATAGCATTCATCCCACTTTGGAATAACAGCTTGCAAACCAATATGGTGCATTCTATCAAACTGTGCTATCACTTTTTCGAAAAGCAATAAAGATAAGGAAAACAGATAAGGGAAACACAGAAAAGGCTACTCCAGTGTTGAAGGTCTTACCCATGAAAGTTTGGATATGTCTGTGCTACAGACATAAAGGCTAAGCTACCAGGAACAAGTTGATGGAGACTATATTGTTCTTTAGAGGTTGCCACCGAGCAAGTCTCAACTTTAGAGCTTGGAGCTGACCACTGCACCTCTCTCACGGCTACAAACTACTCCTCTTTTCTCCCTGGCCCCCAAGAATACTCCCCAACTGCCTTTCTGTAAGTGATCGGTATCAGAAGATATTTTCATAGAACATTATCCTCTCAAGTAAAATCACCTGCGAGGTTACACTCCCCTGGGAGAGCACAGAAGATGTCAGCACTTGTAAGAGTTAGCTCTTCTTTCACTCTCTCCAGGTATCCAACTATTTATCTGCTTTCACTTGTTCTAGATAAAGAAATGTTTTTGTTTATGTTAAATCAACAGTAATGACCATCTACTTTGGTGCATTATTCAAATAAAGGGTTAACAAAATAGGGAAAGTGACTCTGTAGCTAAGTAGAATATTTTTTCCATGCATTCTTAGCATTTACACTGTCTGATGATGCTAAATTACAAATTAAAAGCATAAAATATAAAGAAAAATGCCTGCAGTGGGACCAGAAATTTTTTAAATCAGTCATTAATTACCTTGTCTTTACTGTGAACTAAGAACACCTACACAGCACATGAGTATAAAGTACCTGGCTGTGAAAGCCATGAAAGACAATTTATAGTTGTGAATAGTACTTCCTATTTTCTGGATGCACTGTTTTATTTTTATGTTATAAAAGTTAATATTACAGTAGAGAACTGTTTGATTTATATATATACATGCACATAGAAAAAGAGGGGAGAAGAGAACAATGTGTTTTACGGAGAAGACAACAAGCAAAATTCGCAGTAAGGAAACATGTGAAGATATGTAGAGTGAAATGTATATTTTTTTCTTTTCAAAATGATGCTTGTTTCTGTTCATTTTATTTTTGGGTAGTGCCCTTAGCAACACAAAGGCAAAAGGCTGTCTGTTAATCAGCCTGAGCTGGAAGCACAGTGTAAATGCTTGTAACAAACGGTATTAGAGAAAACTGAAAATCTATGTTCCAGCAAAAACACTATACAATATTCAAATGTCTTATACATACTTCAAAAAGACAGAAAACTGTAGTTTCTAAAGCATATTTTCTCTCTATAAAAATAAATATGCATTGCCAAAACATTAGCAGTTCCTCTTGCTTTCATTTAGGGGAAAATATATAATTTTATACATTTTTTTGAGCCAGAGATTTTCCAGGTCACTATAAGACAGTTCTTCAGAACTGAAATAAAGCACAGTAACAGTGTTTTATAACATCTTATAGATTTGTGTTCTAATATGCCAAACAACTTGATCTACTCCTATTTTTCTCTCTTTTTTTCCACTAGTAATTATTAATAGTATTACTATTGTTACTACAAGAAGGTCTTCCTCTATCTACCACATAACAGCTCCAAACTGTGCAGAAATGTGAGTTCTAGTCCTGTACTAATGGGTACATTTTTATTGTCCTCTGAGTTTTAAACTTTCTCTAATTGCAGAGCATAAAACCACAAGCAAGCTAAAATCCAATATACAGTTTTGAATTGGGTAGGGGAAACTGTATTTGCTACAACTCACATGATCTGAATGAAATTTGCAGAAGTGACACAATATTCTTTTTTTGCTGAATCAAGTCCAGAACATCCCATTTCAAATTTCATTAACTCCTCCAAACATTCAGAAATAGTTGTTCCAGAAAGAAGCAGAAAATGATCAAGTGGAAGGGAGCTAGTCCGAGGTATTTCCAGGCCATTCACTTGATTTCCTCCAAATAAACAGTTCAGTTCTTTAAACACTCATTAACCTTGCAGGATATCATCTGTGTTTCATTTCTGAATTTCAAAACAACATCATTTAACTTCTGCGTTTTAAAACCTTTGCATAAAATGCGAAATGCTGCATGCCAGACTGGGTTGTTTGGATGTTTATACGTGCAGGCTTATACATGCAGTCATGTTTGTGTAACATCACTGGAGAGCGATGGAAAGCATCAAAATGCCCCGGCCTGTGGCTCCTGCTCCCTCCCGCTCTCCATGTACGATGGCACTAATACTGTCTGTGATGGTAAATTTACTCCTTCGGCTTCCAGACAACTACAGCATCAGGACATATAGACCAGCACCAACCCTTACAGGATTAGAAGGAAAAATACTAACTACCTCCTATTTATTATTTTCTTCCCCTTCCTCACTGGTGTATATAGCTTATTTAGTACTGAAGTCACCCAACTAAAGAGCATTTTCTAATCTACAAGATATAAAATAAACTGGTTAGACAGGTTTATAATTTCTCCTATTCTTACAGAATGATTCATTCGACAAAAACAGAACAGTTAAAGGATGCTCCTGAGACGCTTTTATTATTATCACTGAACTGTATCATAACGTACAATGAAATGCAATCCTTTGATAAATTTTGATTTTTTAATAAATGTTCTCTGCAACACATTTAACAGCAGAGGCAACTCAAGTAATATTTTGTTCCTCTATTACTTAATTTCTATAAACATACCCTTTCAGGCATTTTATATAGAGATTGTGCTGTGCAGCAACTGAATGGTCTATAACCATTCAACCAAACCACTTTCTTACAATTTATGTCAAACATTCAAAGAATTTCTTCAGAGAAACATTTCTATGGTTAGAGTAAACAAAAGGCCACACAAAAGATATTATAAAGAAGGTACTTTCTGAATATCTCGCAGGATTAATGTTCTCAGGTAAGATTTGAAAATTTATGTGGACAAAGAAGTGTTGGTTTGTTGAGTTCACAGTTTTTTTTTTTTTAATTAGGTCAATGGGATATTTTTTTAAAACCTTGAAATTAGTTCTTAACTGAGCTTTATAAAATGCATTTTTTTTCTGAGTGCTCCCACCACCAGCAGGTATTGCTATTGACTGCTTCTGCACCTGTAATTGTAAGTGGCTTAAATACTACAAACAGGCTGGAAGAGTACAAAACGGAGCATCCTGAAATATGAAGCCTATGTTTAAAATAGACTTCCTACTGCAGACTACTGCATTTAATAAAAGACATTCAGGGCAGTATGAAAAATGGGTGCAAATGTAAGAGCAGGCTAAAGAAGTAAAAGTGTACAGAATTATTGCATCATTAGAAAAACAGCTCAGACATATTTCAGTTTTAATTGTCTGATATATTTTGTACAAATTATTTCCAGTAAGGGACAGAATTTCAATGCTAGTGTATATAGGAATAGCATCATAAAGTCAGACTCACTTTAGCCAGAAGCTAAAATGGATCTGTATCATTTAACAAGTTACATATTACTAATAACCTCCCAAGGTTTCAAACCATATCTTGTTCAATAAGTAAAAGATATGTTATGTAATTTTAAAGCAATCAATGAATTACTGAAATAAAAGTAATTCAATAATCATACACTAGGGATGAGAAGCACATAGAAAGCAAGTATTTCTGTTAGAAATTTCTCTTCATCTAACCTTGCCTACAAAGCCTGTTTTAACAGACATTATCAGTTATTAAAAAATGTTAATTAAATATTATGTCCAGTGAAAAAATATGCAATACCCACTAGAAAGTAGACTGTGATTTCATGTACAGGCAACTGTACTTGCTCACTGTGCCCACCTCTTCAGTCCTTTACTTCTACATCCCCTCCTATGTGTTTATCCTTCCTGGTGAGAGGGTGGTTGAGGTGTAGCAGTCCGGAAAGTGGAGAGGGTGGTGCCATCCCATTGGGGATGTGAAGTATCATTAGGGCAGAGAAAGTCTGGGAGTTGCATGCACAGCTGGCAAGGGGACACAGAGCAGTGAGGAGCTCACACGGACTTTAGGATGGCAGAGACAATCAGTTGGCCAGAAAGGGCACCAACACAGTGGAAAAAGCCTCTCTAGGACAGGAGGAATATGAGCAAATTTTGCTGCCATTGAACACATCACAAAACATTTAATCCAAAAATGGAAATAAGGACCAGCCCACAGGAGCACAATGAGCAACAGGTAAATAATGTACAAATCTGCTCACTTAAGCCATTTTTTCTACCCTATTCCTCTCTCTCCTCAATGAAATATCATTGGATGAAATATCATACATACAGTTTCCTTACCTTTCAGTATGTAATCAGCATTGTCAGCACTTTTATCATCTAGCAAATGCTACTATCCTGATTTAAAAATCTGCAAGATCGGTCCCCTTAATATCTTACTAATAAATTTCAGCTTCTTGAACAGGCACATCTTTGATGTTTTTTTTTTTTCCCAGCTTGCTAACCTCACTCTACTGTTGACTTGTTTCCATTATTTCCCTTTTCATCCTCCTCTAATACTTTTATTTCATGTTCAATGAGGTTGCTAAGCCTTGACCATACCTCCTTTATATCCGTTGTTTTTATCTTCAGTAAAATTTATTTCTATCTAGCCATTTTCTGCTGTATTTCTTTGTCCTTCTGTCTTCCCCAACAAACTAACAATTTTCGTGTTTTCTTTCCCAGGACAAAGGGATCCAGATTTTATTTTAATGTCAAAGAAACATAAAATATCACATTATGAGAAAGTCTTTTGCTGCAATATACATACTTCGTGATTTTACTCTGACCTTCACATTTAATATCATATCACTCCAAATTCCTTCTATTTTTCATTTATATATACTTGTTGTCACTTCTTACTAGAGAATTTAGGGAAATCTACTTTTCTTATTATTTGAAAAAAACTTTACTTTGAACCCGCCCAGAAAAATACCTATGTTTTCTTCAGTATTTGTTTTCATATTTTCAGAAAAAGTCTTTTGTAAACACCAAATCAAATCATCCTGGATAATATTTTGCTTCTCAAGATGGTATCTATACAGAAACAAAGACCTCCTAAAACCTGCTAAGCAAAACTTTCTGACAACTATGACCTTGTTGCACTGACAGTATAACTTAATTGTTTGGTTTATCTCTTCGTTTAACAAGACTAGCTTGACTAATTCTTATTTTTGTAAAGGTTGGTTAAAAAGATTAATAAATATATTATTGCTAACAGAACTTAACAAACAAAGAAGCAAGCATTCAAGTTAACAATTTCAGCTGAGAAATAAAGAAACTTTGGAAGATGGTTTCCAATTTTCTGCAACACAAATATATATGAAATGCACAAAGGAGAAATAATTAACAAAATAAATCATGCATACCTAGGCCTACCTTTTTTCTCTTTTGTTTTTGAGATCAACATTTTGTATATCTCTCTTCCAGAGTATCTCTGAAAACTTCCTGTAATAAAGCATGAAACAAAACCAGATAAACTGTAATTTGAGACACCACCAACTTCCCATTTCTTCTGACAGACTAAGAGTCAAGAAGAGGAGGAATTGCAAGTTGCACAGCCAAAAATAGAGGGAGCAAAAGCTTATTTAACAGCCTCCCTAGTAAAGGCTGTTAAGGGAGATGACAGTTACAGAGCAGATAAGTGGAGGTAAGTAAGAACCGAGAAAGAGTACAGGAAAATGCATTGCTAGGGATTTGCTCCAAAAACTTTGGGTCCAGCAAAACAGTCAATGGGGGAAGGGTGTTGTGAGGGAGAAATGCAGGGAGAAATTCAGCAGGAAGCTCCAAAAAGGCAAAAATACAAAAGTAATTGGGGCCTGGAAAAGAGGAACACTCCATTAAAGAAGCAGAAAGAAGCACAGCCTGCTGAGCGAAAGAGTAGCACATCCAACAGAAGTGCTCCGTATTGGAGTTGCCAGCATAGCCTTTCCTATTCACAAACTGTAGCCACGGACAGAAGCCTTTGTGTCAGAGTTTTTTTTTTCCAGCATCTACAAGTCACTTCTGAGAAAAAGAGTGTGCAAATTCTCATTTTCATCAGTAGCCAGAGCAGAAAAAGGAATCTCTAGAGAGTGAATAGCATCTATAGTTATATTGTCTGTTTGTGGCAGTGCTACTGCTCCTACCTGCTGTTTGATTTCTTCAGGCTGTGTCTGGTTGTAAACATAAAAATAAAGCAGGGATGACAGAAATAGTTTGAGTTTCTGTCAAAGTTTCCCTGAGAGAACAAGAACTAGATACTATGCACAGAATTAATAGGTACACGGTTAAGCCTTCAGTATACGTAGTAAAAATAATTGCAGATAAATCACCACTAAATACACATAATTTTAACCGGTTAATTTAAAAAGAGGTCTTGTGGGCTTTTCTTACACAACTCTGAGCAATGGAGTTTCTAGTGAAAAGCTTTTTTATTAAAAGGTAGTAGTGAACATATAGATTTAATAGAAGCAATGAAAAGTATAGAAAAGAACCTTGAAAAAAGAGCAAGCTGAACAAACTGGAAAAATAATCACTTCAGCTTAAAAATAATTTCTTAGGTCATATGAAGTCTGTCCCACAGAGGAACCCTAATGTTTGTGGTTCATTCATGATAGTTGCTTTAATTCTAAGAGCCTTCTTTTTTCCAAATGATGCAATGTATCAAAACAGGTCTGAGTAAATGTAGTCAACATGTAGTTAACACACATCACAGAATAACAGATCCTTCATTGCACTTATCCACAAAGTGGTCCAGAAAGTATTGAGGCATGTATTTCCTTCCTGGATCTCTGTGACTGCTTCTTTGTAGGGACTGTATAACTCAAGATTATATCTGAAGTGCTCACTATTCAGAAGTGCTGACTGGTAATTAGCTCTTGAACCAGCTATTGGTCATCATTTTTTTCTATGACCAGTTAAAAAAGATTACATGGTGAATGGCTGAAAGGAAAGCCATAGAAAAGCTGTAGGAACTTACTCCAGGCAAATTTCCAGTTGTGTCACATTCTTTCTGCTCTTTGGTAGACCATCTGCTGTAGACAAAGTGGAGTGATGCCATCAAAACAAATGAAGAGAGTTTGACTCACACAGAAAACTGTGGAAAAGGAAACCTGTGTCTATGATACCTATGGCTTCTTTTGAGGACTCGGAATCATTAATTTCTGAGAAAGAAGTCACGAAAAATTTATATTCAGTCATATTCAGCCTGAGTGTTTAATTCTTACTAATACTGATCTTTCCTCCACTAGGGAGAAAATGATACTGGAGAACCTCAAAATACGAACAAAATAGATGAAGTGACTAAGTCTAAAAGCACAGGGTTATGATAACATAGGCTAGAAGAAATGTACTGACTGCAGTACAGGACATCCAGAAGCTCTGGAGTTTATATGCGTTTAGTTTTTTTTTTTCTTTTCTTTTTTAACTAAGTGGCGTATGGAAAATGCTGACGCTTGTGTTAATTAGTATTTACTCAAAACATAGCCAAAAATATAGCCTAAAACATACAGAGGAGGAAATAAAGTTTTACGAGATTCTCATAAATTAGAAGACACACAAGCATTTAGGCAACATCTGAAATAAACAATGAATGTAAAACTTATTTACACTTGAAGAATGCCTCAGTATAAATACAACCCTTTAGGCAAACCACCTTTAAGACATACAATAAAACTGCTTCACTTAAAATACGTGATTGACTGATAAGATTATGTAAGTGTGAGAGTTTGTGAACCAAAGATCTAACCATATAAAATGACATCATTATCTTGCACTTCTAGCACAGAAAATCATTTTTCTTCAGAGCAATAAAAATCTTTTTATAACAATAATAAGTCTTTATAAGGACGTGTGAATATCATAACACTTTCACATCCCTGAAGGCTTAGATATATTTGTTCACACCTCTAATCTTTAAGCTCCAATTTGCCAGTGGTGTGATTATGTGATATCTTCCATAATGATGAAATCTTAAATGTAATTCCAAGGAAACGTTCAAGACCTCATTTTTTTTCAAAGCTCATTCTTGCTTTCTCTTCAATTCTCATTCTTTAAAACCCAGAAACAATAGATAACTGCTGAAAAGCTTTTCTTAGACACAGTGCAAACATGAGATATTTGAGAATTTTACATTAGAATTCCATCAATATAGTTTTCCTTTACACTCTATTGAGGTTTTTTTTTTAATTTACTAATGACTATATGCACTCCTGTTGTTATTGTATTGAAATTTTGTTAATCTCATCTGATACTGTGATGAAACGCTTTAAACTCAGATCTGAGTGTTTTTTTTAATGCAAGTCCCACAGCATGAAAAATGGAAAGAGAATATTGAAATGATTGCATATCACACTAATGCTTTCTGCCTTAGTTCACCGATCTTCTACAGTCCCCAAATCCACTTTGGGTTCCACTGTGGTCTTAGACTCAGATAATGCAGCGGATTTCTGAATTTGTGGTTTGTGGTCACATAGGTCATTTTCTTCAGTGATAAGGTATGTGATTGCTTTTAAGGAGAGAAAAAGAAAAGAACTTTTACAGTCTTTAGGTACAACAACCCACTGCAGAGTGAGGAGTAGATGAGAACAGAGTTTTTGCATTGGTGAAAGAGGAGTTACTACTCTCTCACCTTTTACATGGTGTCAAGAGATGAACATTGCTAGTGAAAACAGAATGGATGAAAGCTGGACATAGCTTTCCCTTAGGATGCTAAGATACAAAAATCAAACTCTTCTCCATCATATTAAAAGGTTCAGAGTTTTATGAAAACAATTTATTTATTCCAAGGCCTGTTTCCCCTCACTCCCATGCTAATTTGTAAATAGAACAGATATGGGGTGCCACTTGCCAAGTTCTGCAAGCAAAGTATATCTAAAAGTCTAATTGGACACACAACGATATCGATACATGGTTATATTAAGAGCAGAAATGTACCAGACTATGTCTGACATTGTCCTGTTTAGGAAAAAAAATCATTTGGTCCTATTTAGAACAACAGAAATTGATCTGAAAGGAATCAGGATTTAATAATGATCCTGGGCTAGACAATGACTAGAAATGCAATTAATTGAGAAAAAAAAATAGTCCTGAAGAATAATTTGAAATGTTAAGAGAAAATTTGTTTTGAGTTACACACAGAAGGAAAAAATAAAGGGAGAAAACTCTATTTAAGGTGTTGTTCAGAAATAAAACATCTTGGAGAACTCCAGACCCTAGGGGATGATTAATCGTTTTGCAGTCCACCATGAAGTATTTTTAGCTGCTTCACAAAAGACAGAAAATTGCTGTCTTGTCTACTGAGCGCTGCAAAAAGATGAAAATTATGAAAGGCTTCTGAGGTTCTTTTCTTTCCCCCAGAAATGCTTGTAGCAAGCCTTCATTGCTTTTATTGTGATACTTGGATTTCTCTGCTGTGGTTAACCTTATGCCCTCATTACTTTATGGCATTAAGTGCCCCCTTTTTGCCACTGGAAAACCTGAGAGAAGCTCAACTTTTCCTTCTTTTAAGTACCTGTGGTTTTATGAAGAGAAAAGAGTCTTAGGAAAGAATTTATTATCTTTGTCCACAGCTCATCATTGTCATCACAAAAGGTCTTCTTCACAACAAAAATTTTCTTTTTAGCTGTTTCTTAAATTCCACTAATGCCCAAAACGCAACCCCAAGAACATGAAAAAAAAATCAGTGGGACTAATTTGAAGTGTTCATTGCTTGGCTAAACTTTTTAAGAGAAAAAAATTTCATGGTAATTGTTATATAATGCAAACCTTTCATTAAATGATGCAATAAATATTTGAATGCCTGTGAGACAAAGGCACAACAAGCATTAAGTAGTATTGGTATTTACAATTCTTTCAAATGTACTGATAATTAGGAAAAAAGAGACTTTTTTTAAATAAAGCATTTGATTCATGGTTGCAATGATTAGCATGTGAACAATACACATCGTATCGCAAGGGAAATTTTATGAACTCTGGCAATATTCTGAAGTAATATCCTAATATTTCAATTTATTTTGTTTTAAAAGATCTTATATACTAAGAAGCACACCACACTCATGATCTTTGCTCATGACCACTCAGCTAAGCATGAATTTTACACTATCAACTGATCCATGATAAAAAAAAAAAGGCTTTTTGACAGAAATAAGATACTTAGAAAGACTTGCAATGGAACTGCCACATTGCAGATGAACTTCTAATGTGCAATAGCAGCCAAATAAATCTATTATGTTTTAAAGATGTATATCATGATAGTAACAACATACATGTCAGGCCATAGACCCCTATAAAGTCCTATCATTGTCTTACCAGCAAGTTGTCAGGCGTTTAAAAATAATTCAAAAAATAACAACAAAAGTTCAGGGAAGTAGAAATAATGTTTAGTCAAGAAAAATAAATGTCCGAAGACTAAAAAAATGCATGTTATAGTACCATAAACTATTTAACTGTGAAATAATCTCTTGAGAAAACCAGAAGAAATTAAATCATTTGCATCATTTAACTAATACGCGCAGATCAAAGCACTTGATGATATATTGCAGGAAAAACTTGCAATTGCAAGAAAATGAACAAGCTGACTATGGCTTTTCTGTTTCCAGCAGTTATGCTCTGCTTTAGAAAGCTATACTTCAATTAAAAAATATATAAAACTTTAATAATAGTAACAGAGACTATTAGCCTGGAGTAATTAGCTGGAAGAAATATATATTATCAGATTCATATACTATAAGAAAGCCTAGCCATCACATCTTCTTAGATAGCTAATCATACCCTTTAGCAAGTTTTGAGGGAAGGCTAATCCCTTCATGTATTTCAGACGGACTAGAAGCATAACTTACTGTATAGAAGTTATTTGTAATTATCAAAAGTAATACAGGCACTGAAAAGAGAGAGAATTCCTACAATATACTATGATATCTTTTGTGTGTCTGAAGCATTGAGGTTTAAGCACAATGAATAAATTCCAATTCTTTTATAGGTAAATTCCCTCCTTTTATAAGTAAAATCTCTATTGACACACTGTAATGCAGCTTGTTCACAGTGAAACTGAAGTGAGTCAAAGTTGATTTCTCCTATAACTTCCAAAGGAAAAAAAAATACATGAAACTGAACTTTTAGCTTCCTAAGAGGTGTCTGCAATCAGCATACCACTAGGACAGCTAATGAACAGCCCCAGGAACAGGAGTATTTGGCAAAGTAGATTATCTGTGAAGCAGAAATTTCTGATTCTTATTTTGGAGTATTTGCACTAATGCAAAAATACTTACTGCTCACATTACATGTCATGTACCTTAACAGCACTTTCCATGCGTGTTCCCAGCTCAGCTGTCTCACTGGGAATGACAAGAGTTGTTTACATGGCAAAGTGATGGCAGAAAGGAATTCTGAGGTGCCTTTTAGAAGACACAGTAACTGGAAACAGCAGAGATCACCCTCTATGGCTTACCCAGGCTCTCTTGTGCACCAGCTTGTCTGAAGGCATTTAATCGTCTCCAAACTAGTGTTTGAGAACTGTTATCCTAAAAAAGCATTTGTTTTAGTCCAGTCAATACAGCTTCTTGCCTCTTGCTCCTCTTATCATTGCTGATTTTCAATTACACTTACAGCCACCATTTCAGTAGCATCTTTGTTGTGGCTGGTCCACAATCAGTCACCGTATCTTTTCAGCCTGATACAGCTACTTACTTCCAACCTCTTACAGTCCTTTTGTTCATTCCTATTCAGTTTTCTTCATTGATGGAAAAACGATATTTCAGATCATTTTTATTCTCTAAAATCTTTTTCTTGTTGTCTATTTTCTTCTTCTCCTTTTGGTCTAGATTCCGAGTGCTTGGTAGTGCTGCCTATTCTTGCACAAAAGGGCTCATTTTTAACAATTTCTGCGGTGACAAGAGTCCTGCCTGATTTTCGACATGACACTGCACAAAAGTTTGTGACTGTGTTGCATGACATGATGTCCCTGGAAATGGTAATGAAAGCTGTAAGGAGAGACTAGAGGAGACTAGAGGACTGAAATTTATTTTCTTGTTGTTTTTTTAACATAATTTCTTTGGTAACAGGAGTTGTTCATCTATGAAATTTCAAGTCTAACTGTCATAGTTACTCTTGTACAGATGGTCTTCCTTCACATTTCATTCAATTGACTCCCTCAGAATGCAATTTATATTTTGTGAATAATTTACATTTTAATAGTTTATTGAATAATTTCAAATTGAACAGCTGAGGAAGTACTTTGAGAAGGAGAAGTTTCAAACACAAAAGTAAGAATGTTTCCCTGAGAATATTTAAACTTGTTTAAAATCATACATACATGAGACTTTGAGTCTAGTCGATAAGCTTATTCTTTTGCAATAAAGGGAATGCCATTAAGATCACGTTTAAATGCCTACTGCATTGTAGTTTGGATTAAGACAACATATACAGATAACTCTGTATTCAATAAAAACAATGCTATCACTTGTGAAACAAATTATGTTTTTTTACATAGTAAGACAGTGGAAACCAGTCTGAAAACACTGCTAGGTAGCACATTTTCCCAGGCTCCAAGTAATATGCTCTTACTCAGAGCAAGAAACAAAGCACAACAAACATAATATAACAAAGAAGACAATGTATATGATCATGAAATAGCATTTCTTAGGTCTATATTTAAGTCTATACATTTTCATAAGCAAGAATGATACTTAGCTGTGTTAAAGGTGGAGATTGTTGATTTTCTGGACATTTAGAAAGTAATAGCTAAATGCAATTGAAATAATTTTCACTTGTTTCACAAAATGGAATGCAACAATATTCGTATGCAAATTTCTTTCCAGGAAGACACGTTAAGATTAACAGACCTCCCAGGAACTGTTCAGCAGGAGCAATGAAATTAACTTACAATTTTATATAAACATTACAGTAACTAGCTATGTACCATGATTAAATTATACTTTCTGGCTCTGAACAGAATAATCATTTACTTTAATATTAATTACGGAATGATGTTATGATATATGATTAATGCCTACAGTATATCATCAAATTTGTATGAGGGTAGTCACCACACATTAGGCCTGTTTGGAAAAAAACACCAGCCTGAAAAGTAGCATCTCTGTCCTCATGTTAGCAACTAGATAAATAAATATTTTAATAAGAAAATGAGTAATTCATACTGACTTTTATTGCTATAATTTTACTTCATATAAACTCAAAACTACTCCTGAGCACATAACCTACATTTAGCTTCCCTGAAAAGGAGGCTTGAAGAGAAACAACTGACTATCCCAGAAGTCAACAAAGCTTTTTGTAACTTAAAAGGCTAAAAGGAAAATGTTCACTGTTTACAGTTTGCAGATCACTGGAAAGAGAAATGTTTACAAAAAAAAGTACAAATCAACATGTTTCACTGGTGAGCTATTAGCAGAAATAAAGAAGGTTATCAACAGGTAAAAATAATTAAAAATATCATGGTAACAAAAACTATTTTCCATATCTATGATGAAAAAGATATCTATCTTTTTGATAGTAGCATATTTTCTTCAAAATATGATATTAAGCATTTTCAAACTTTATATTCTCCTTTACATCAATAATAATAATAAAAAAGATTTTTTCTCTGGCTTTATTGTTTTGACATAGAAAAGGTTCTATCATAACTTCAGTAGACTCTCCAAAAATAATGTGATCTCCTTCAGGTGATACAACTTATAAGTCCCTTTACTTCACAAGTTTTTTATTCCTACATAAAGAAAAACTCCAAAGCTATCTCTATCCTCATTTAATCCTTTCAATACCTTGATAACCTGCCCTGCAATTTTTATGATTATTGCACTTGTGATGGAAAATACTTTTGTCTACGACTTTTCATGACAATAATATTGCACCTCAGACTTGTGCTACAAGACATGACACTGTAATGCATGAAACATAAATTACTAAAAATGCAAAGGAAATTTGAAACAGAATTTCCTATCCAAAGGCAGGACTTCTTCTGTCCAGGTTTCCCAGCTGGAGAGCCTGAATATCAAAGCTGGACAAAATCGCCGGCAGTGAAGGGGATTGGACTATCCTCCTGATGATCCAGATTTGCACAGAGCCCAGATATCACGGAAACCTGCTTTTCACCGACAGAGACAGCAAAGCCTCTGGTTGCAGGTCCATGTTTTACATCTTACAAGTCTTTCTCTCTCCAGCCTCTCTAATGTTGTAAGTAAAAACCAACCAAATAAAAAAGGCAAAACCAAAAGGACTCTCAGGTGACCTCACAGATCCTACAGTTTTGACGTGTTAAAGCTCCTAGTCAAACACGGAATATTTAGTTCATAGGTTTGTGTACTAGCAAGGCTGACCACTAACAGGGTCTGGGGACACATGCTTCTCCGATAACTGCTTGCTATTTCTGTTTATTTTGAAGAACCACATATCCTTAACATTTGTAAGCATTTCCACAGAAAAACTGCGATGTTCAGACAGTCCATACTTAATGTTTTTTTTTTAAATTCCTTTACATTTTGAAGCAAGTTTGAGCCAATTCATGCTGCCTTTAAAATCATAAGAGGTTGTAAACGATGAGTTTGTCAACAGTAGTAAATTAGTGACACAGAGGATTACATACTTCAATATATTATCTAAATAGAGGTATTAAGGACTTCAAAGACTTGAAACTTCTCTCCATTTAAGTAAAAATAAGCCTAAGACAACATATCTAATGGGACTATTTAACAAAATAATGGATATTTCATGAACTCAAAGATAGTAAAACTGTATCTTGACTTGGCTCTAATTTTAAATTTGTTGCAACTTTTAAAAAGTTTGATGTAAATGTTATATCACAGATAGCAGAGTGCACAAGAATTTTAAGACCAAAGTCTTTTCCATCCTCTGTACAACTTCAACTATCCTTTCAACTAGACATGTTATTCTTCTGAATAAGAAAATATGCCTCTTACGTCAGATTTCTTTTATTTTTCTTTTTTCTTTATTTTTTCTTTTTTCTTCATTCTTTTTGTTTTTTACTGCTGGAGTATGATTTGTAACCAACCTCAGGAAGCATCTTGTGAGAAAAAGAAAAGATAAAAAGCAAAAAGTAGGTAAAGGTAATTCACGGGAAAGATTGAAAGTGTTAATACACTGGATCCGAAAATCAAAGCTCTAAGCAAGAAAGGGAATGAAGATGGCCTTAAAGTAAAATCAAAGGTGAACTTTGAAGCCTTTTTTTCTCAGGTTTCTTTCTTTCTTTTTGCTTGTGATAGAATTTTTATACATCCCCTCATATAAGCACAAGTAACTGTTCCAAAAAGTTTGCATCAGTGAATACTCTGTTCCTCCCACCACCACCACCAAAAAAAGGAAAGATTAAAACTCTTAAAAATCCACATAAAATGAATTTCCAGATTTTTTTCCCTAAAAAGATAATATGGAGCATTTAATCTATTTTTCTTGAGGCAAAAAAACATTTTAGCACATTTTGTAACAATGAGTCACTTTTAATTTTGCTATGACACCATATTTATCTGACTTTTAATAATGATTCCTGTCTATCAGTCTCAGTTCCTACAAGTGCTTTTTAGAAGGTTCATTCATATTCTGGAGACTCCTCTATGCTCAACCTGAATAGAAGGGGTTAACAGCTATTGGAATAGGCTTCCAGTTCTAAAGTGATAGGGAAACTGGAGATTTTATGTCACTGTTTAAAAATTATGCCAGTTTATATGAAACAAATATGTTCCTTATGAAGAAATAATTGTAAGATAGAAATGGATCAAAACATCTCAGCTGAACAGTGTTCTCATACCAGCATGCTTGACATTAAACTTGTTCCTGCTGGCTCCAATGGAACTCAAAGCATGGGGCTGGAAAACGAATTTAAAGACTATCCTGAACAGAAACAGATTCAGCATTATATTGTGCTATTTCTATCCTCTGCTAGATTACATTTTCTGTTTATAACTATAAATACGTACTTTTCAAAAAAAAGTGTTTCTGACAAGTTTAGCTTTGCTTACACTTCTAATTTGCAGATGGTCATTTTGAGATGTTTTATGATGAAATATTCTGAATCCACAGGCGAAATGTTTGTATGAGTCATTTAGCCTTTGTAAATGTTTTTCTGGCCCTAGCGTGAAAACAGTTTTATGGAGATATGAAATGAGTTTTCCCACATTGAACTCAACATGGAAGCAACCCTGTAGCAAACAGGGGCATCTGTAGCAAACAGTGTACATCTGCCCAGAGTCTCCTGCCAGTACCCTGTGTGACTCAGTCTGACTGTAGACTTCAGTGGGACTGCACTTTGCTTCTTTTAGGTAGTGCCAGGTGTCAGTGCACTCCAAGCAGAAGATGACCTCTAAAAATGCACACCAGCTTGATTCTGCAAGCATCTACACCTTCTAGAGCCTAGGGAGGCCTATTTGAAAATAATTTGTTGTTCCTGCTCCACATCCTCTGTCCCCATCGAATCCTTCTCCATTTATCTATCTAAACCATCTCTGAATTAATCAATGAAATGAAAAGCTATAGGGAAATGGGACTTGTAAATCAGTGATAAAAAGTCATATCAAAACTACTTGTCCTTTTCTGTTCTTGCTCTCTCTTTCTAAGCCTCAGTTGCTGAGAGCAGCACAAAAGAGCTGTTATTCAGCGCACGTCAGCCCATCCTTGTGAGAAGTAAAGGACAAGGTAATTAAAAAACTCCTGTACGTATCCACCAGGCGAGACATAAATATGAAAATAAGAAAACAAAGAAGACAGAAACCTCCCAGATACAGTTGACATTCATTAAAGAGAGGCAAATATTTCTGGTGCAAATTGTGAATTGAGTGTCCTGTTCTCTTGTTATCTCCAAATTAAAGGGCTTTAAGACGTTTTTTAAGACTTCCATCTAAAGATGTGCAAGGGAGGGGAAGCAATCCATCATAACTAAGGCATGTACCTTCCTACCTGTGATTACTTTCTAAACATAGGAAATTTTGGAATGTTTGCCTGTCCTCAACCTTCCTCTCTAAATTTGCAGTTGTGTTTATCTCTCTTTCTTAACTTGGTGATGCCTCTTTAAAAGTACATGCTCTTCCAAAGCTGAAGTGCTCTCTCGGGTAGATATCACATTGAAGCTCTGTGAACACAGCATGGATTTCTAGGAGAGTGACTTTGGATACAGTTAAATTCTGCCATCACTCTTTGGCCCACAGCTTCACGACTGTCTTCACTTTTCAAGCACAGTTTGCTATCTCAGCTTCATAACTGCTGTCTACAGAAGTTACTTCAAAAGAAGATGCAAGAAAAAGGTTTGCTCGAAGTCTGCTTGCCTTCCCTCCTGTGCTGCCACGGCCCTAATCTGACCAAATTACAGGAGGCTAGGTATTGTAGTACAGTTTTTGTTCAGTCCTTCTGAAATATTTGCCTTTGAAGATGATCCTAACTCACGCAAAGAGGGGGATGAGGAAGTAAAATCAGAGGAACAAGGAAAATTATCCAGTATGATATAAAGCTCCATAAAAGAAGTAGCAGAGAAATATTTCAAGGTTGCTTGACCACTGCTGAGACATTTTTGCAAATATTTCCAAAGTGATATAACATAACAAAAATAGAAAGTTCAGTGTGTGCAAATTGTATTGAGACGCACAAAATGTCCACTCAATTTACATTTGAGAAAAGATCTTAATTCAAATATACTTTAAAATATATATATATTTTTAAAGTCTCTATATATGTATATATGTAATAAATATAAAATCTTTTGCTTAGGTCAAAATTGTATTGAACACTTACAATAACTTTCATATCTATTATTAATTTGATTAATTGATAAAATGGTTAGAGACCATTATTTTTAAGTCAGACTTCACAGTCAAATCAATCAGGTTGTAGCTTGTACACATAAAGTAACAAGAAAGACAAGAAAATAGTTTTGTTGCTAATCACAGAATGCCTAAGGTTGGAAGGGACCTCTAGAGGTCATCTAGTCCAACCCCCCTGCACACGCAGGGCCACCT